>QKQZ01011496.1:0-11440 GCA_003595255.1 Solenopsis fugax | reverse complement strand
ATACTAATAAAACAGTTTATCACACAGTATAATACATGATTATTATACAAATAATTTATTTTTGATATTTATTACTATACAAATCTTATTACGTAATCTGTTTTTCATTATACATAAATAAAATAAAAGAAAATAATATTATAAAGTATTGTTTTTTTAAGAAAATATTTTAATTAATTACGTCAAAGAAAATAATGATAAAAAAATTTTCAGAGAAACGCGATTATTCAGAAAAATAGTTGATTTCAAACAATTTCCTTCTAATATAAATTAATCTTCTAATTTCTTAAATATAATTTGGTTATTATATTATAAATTAGTAATTAAGTGCGAAGGTATTCGTAACGATAAAAAAATATTAAAATAGCATAGTTATCTAGCGCGCGCCGTCTCTTATTAATACGGAACTTATTGTTAGTGTTTATTCATTAATTTTAAAAAGTGATCTCATTTAAAAATTATTATTCTATCGCAATTTTGTGCAAGAAAAAAGGTTATAGGTGCTTTCCAATTGCTTGACACATATGTAGAGGAGAGCGGGGTAAGATGACAAAAATAACAATTTCTTTTAAACTCACTAAAACCTTGTTTATCATCAATAAAAATTAGAAGTTGTTAAATAAACTAGAATTTTTTAAAATTTAAATTCTTTTAGGATATGTCAATTTCGTCATCTTGCCCCCATATGCGGATAAGATAGCTTTTAATACTGAGTAAGATGAAAAACAGTCAAATAAAGTTCAAAATGTACTCTTACGAATAAAAAAAATTTATTACAATATAATAATCTTATACTATTTTAATATTACAATATAAATAAAGAAAAACGTACATGGAACGAAAAATACTTATATAATCTGCAAAAAAATTATTAAAATTGTGACATACATTAGGATATATATATATATATATACGATTAAAATTGCATTATATGTAGTCAGAATACTGTTAAGGCGAAAAAACTAATGCACAAATGCATTACCTTGCTCATACACGACGTGCGTCATCTTACCTACAGTTGTTGTGTTTATTGGTTTATCAAATATATATATTGTAACATGAAAATTAAAAAATATGAATATGTTATTGTATACGTTTTTAGCTATATCATATTGTGATTTTCTAGAGAAAATAAAAATATTTGTTATAAATATGTTACTCCTTATAAACATATACTAAAAAAATACAGATGGGTGCTTCCAAAACACATTTCTTGTTATATTATCTACTCTTATAAACAGATTGAAATCAAACTATCACAGATTATTTATTATCATCTAAAGTCTCTAATAAATTAAGCACCGGTTCGTCATATGTTATTAAGTTGGAAAAACTAACAATTCGTCATTTTACACACATCGTCATCTTACCCCTCTTTCCCCTACACAAGAATGCACAAAGTGCAACGTTGTGCACGACTCAATTGGAACATAGTGTCTACTAATATGTACGCTTTGCACAAATTCGGATAGAGTTAGGATTATTTTTCAATGGATACCAGTTCATGCCTTAGCATTTTTTAATAATAGAAACTGCGCTTTCATCGTTTCAACCTCATTTACAGCTACTGCGCTTAGTAACTATTTAATTTTACTAGAAAACATTAGCTTACACAGCCGACTAGTAACCCTCGGCTCGAGTACAGATGTATAGTGTTGTGTCGCCGTGTGCACGAAAGTGTCTAGGAATGTTGCAATTGGAAAGCACCCTATTATTTCTTCTGACACAAAGAATCGCATGGTTTGCGCGAATGCTGGGACATCCTATGTATGAACGCATTTTCCATATTTAGGATCCAGTACCAGCAGAACCGTGGTCCGGTAGTAGAGACGCCTCGAAATATGGAAGCAAGGCTATTCAATTAGACTTCATAACAAATGAAATTGAGGGCGATGAAGATTGCCTCTATTTAAATGTGTTCACCAAGAAAATCGAACCCAGAAAGAAGCGTGCGGTAATGGTATTTGTACACGGCGGTGGTTTTTCTGCGGGTTCCAGTGATGTGTGTGGACCTGATTTCTTAGTGGAGAAAGACGTAGTTATGGTTACTATGAATTATAGGCTAGGTGCTCTAGGTACGTTATTCGTTCCTATATACAATGACTGTATTGTCATTTGTGTCTGGCATTTTAATGTAGTAAAGGTTTAGATTTTAATGATTATTTCTCTTAGATATGTACTTTTATTTAATAGATAAATACCACAGAAATTTGAAAAATATAGACGCAAAAAAGAGAAAGTAACATAAAAAGTTAAATCCATCTTTGTTTATAATACATTTACAATCTCTCTTTTTTTATTTTCTGCATGGAGAACTATTTGCTGCTCACACAAGCAGTGTATTAGAAACAACCCAGACAGCACAGGATATCCCATGGACGTCCATAGGACATACGGACGTTCTATGGACATCCTATGGACGTCCCTGGGACATTTGTGCTGTCTGGGAAATTAGAGCGCGGTTTACTTTATTTAGATATACAATAGAATCATTTACTTTTAATTGAGACGAATCAATTTTACAAAAACGATGCATTCATAAATTCAGGTTTTCTGAATCTCTATGATAAAGTGGCAACGGGCAATCAAGGTCTAAAAGATATAATTTTGGCATTACAATGGGTTCAAAAAAATATATCACAGTTCGGTGGAGATCCAGAAAATGTCACTATCTTCGGCCACAGTTCTGGCAGTAGCCTCGTACATTGTCTAATTTTGTCTCCGTTAACCAAAGGTATTTTATCGATATAAATCTATCGATATATTATAATACAATAATTTGAAATCCTCAAATCATCTCCTACCTCAATTAATCATAAACTTATTCATAATTTAATCGTAACTTTTTATCAACGAAAACATTCAAACGCTAATATATTTATAAAATAATAAACTTTACAAACATATTAAATAAATGATAAATTTGTTCGTTCTTTTAGTTAATTTTAAATGAGAAATAAAAAATTTTATATTTGTAACTTTTGGATGTTTAATTCGAATTTTAATTGTAAAGTAATTTTTTAAAAGAGCGAGAGAGGGGGAAGAAGGAGGAGGAAAACAAGAGAGAAATTTTCAATAAGGCAAGATCAATCAAAATCATTAAGGAATCGATGTGATTGCAAGAATTAAAATTTATATGAAAATATTTTGCACATTGTAAAGAACAAAGAAGAAATATTTTATGATGACAAATTAGAATTAATTCGTTACAACTGTTTTATAGGTTTATTTCACAAAGCGATATTACAAAGTGGCGTCATGAGATGTCCTTGGGCCTGTACCGAAGAATCAGGTTCGATGAACAACAGTTTTCTGCTTGCAGAAAAACTTGGAAAAGTAACCACAGATCCGAAAGTCGCTTACGAGTTTCTCAAAACAATTGATGCGGAGAAGCTTATAGAAGCTCAAGAAAAATATCTCCTCACGGAATATGTAATTATTTAAATATTTGATTATAATTATACAAATGTAATAAACTATAATATGCAGGCTACAATACAGGTTGTACGAAAAAAATGTGCTTTTTTTATCTCTTTTTTTTATATCTTTTAATATCTTTTTCGCAGGAGAAACAACTACCCGGCTTACAGAAGAGATTGGTATGTTTATGTTTGCTTAAGTGTTGAGTATAAAATTAATTGTATTATTAAAATAATTTAATTGTAATATTAAAATATTTATTGAAGTGTTTATGAAATGGAAATTTAAACATGGAATTGTTTATGAGATGTTTATGACTGTCTGATGGAGACAAAATACTCTTTTATACAAAACACGCTTTGAACATTTGCAACATTTTGAAAACATAGAACACTTTTAATAAAATATTCCCCGAACAGTTGTGAAACATTTGTAAACATTCCAAAAACACAACATTTTTTGAACATCTATCAAACAGTCGTGAACATCTCATAAACAATTAAACAACTCATAAACAATTCAATAAATGTTTAATAAACTATTTTCACCAGTACGGAAGATTTACACCTACTTTGGATCACGAATCATCGAATCCAGTTATCCCGGAAGATCTAACGAAATTTATAAACCGTGGGGTTGAGGTACCATTACTTTTAGGTTTTACCAGTGGCGAGGCATCCTTTCTTGTAAACAATGATTTTGCCGGTTGTAAGTTTTGTTTTTGTCTTCATTAAATACATTAATTTAACATTTAATTTTTTATATATTTTTTATACATTAATATTTTATATATACTTTAAATTTTCATATAAAAATGTTCGGTTAAAAATAACATAACTCTGAGATTAGCTAACATAGCATGCACTGCCAATTGTTTACGATTAATTTTGCCGAGGTCGCGATCCTAAACGAACAGCTTACTGTGAACAAAGTATAGATATACTGGACGCGCAAACTTTACATCATTCCACTCCTAAAACATGTAGGAACAACTACTATTTGGTGCCGAGTCGTCAGCAATCTGTTTAAAAATATTAAAAATATATTTTTGCATGTATCTCTCAGATTCATCACAACTACCGCAGAGTTAAACATTGTGTGAATAAAATTGTAAATATCTATATTCAGTTGGTAAAGTTTGAGTAATTTTTCAAGCACATATACATATAAAAATCATAAAATACAATCATATACGTATAAAAATTTTTTCCCGAGTCATCATGTGACGATTTATATAACGAATAATATTAAAATATCTTTAAAATTATTTCAGACTTAACTAAAGAAGAATTTAAAAAAATTGATTCCGATTTCAAAAGCGCCATATATCACAAAATTTTATCTATACTGCCAAAGATATCAGTCACAGTCGAGGACTTGCGATCTTTATATTTTGGTGATAAAACAATATCAGAAGAAACTTTGCCAAATTACGTAGATTTTCTCAGTGACACGCTCATGTGTCGTAATGTAATGGAAGTAGTGGATATTCAGACAAAGCTGAATCATAACAAAGCGACGTATCTGTATAAATTTTCATACGAGACTGAAAGTGCTTTCGTAAGAAAAGTATTCAATATTAAGTTACCAGGTATTATCACTAATTAATTTATAACTATCTAAAGATCTAAAAACTTTTTAATTTTAGAGAATATGAATGCATTCATATCGCAACTGTAACATAAAAGGACTCAAAATATTTCTAAATTTCTGATTTAAATATAATTTATAGATGGTTGCATTTTATAATATTTAGTTTGAAAAATAAATTGTCTTATTGAATATTTGGAAAATTAATTTAACAGTTTAATTAATGGTTTAATAATCAGTTGATTAAAAATGTTTTATAGGTGTGCCACATTGCGAGGAATTGCCATGCTTGTTTCATTTTTCTATGATGAAAGATTTAGGTATATCCCTACCTGCAGTTGATTCGAAAGATGGTAAGATGATAAATCACTTAACACAAATGTGGACGGATTTTGCCAAAACAGGGTACGAGAAATATAATGTTTTCTTTTCTCGTAAATTTCTTAGGCGTGTCTTTTTAATCACAATATTTCAATTTTATTAAGCATGTATTAATCATTAATTATCAATGTAACTTAGGAATCCAACGCCTATTACAAATGCATGGTTACCGGTGACCGGTTCACAGGGAAAATACAATTATCTAAATATCGATGTAAATTCGCAAATGAATGTCTTCCGTAAAGGAGAAGAGAGATGGAATTGGGAAGAGAAGAAAAATAAGTTCCCAAACAACACAACGTTGAAAAGTCGACTATAAGTCGACTTAAAAAGTCAAAAGTCGACTTCAAAAGTCGACTGAATGTCGACTTATAGTCGACTTATAGTCAACGAATGTTCCGGTAAAAGTCGATTTAAAGTCGACTTTTATCGTCAACCTGAAGTCAATTATAGTCATCGCACAGTCGTCTTACAGTCATCTCACAGTCATCTTTAAGTAGACTATAGTCGTCGTACAGTCAACTTACAGTCTACTATTGCTCTCTGACGCAGGACTGAAAAGTAAACTCAATAGTCAACTTTTGAATAATTATAACGTCTCACTCTTTTGAAAACTTATAGATACATTTCAAATATCTTTTAATAAATAAATCTGGACTCGTGAAATTGTCAAACAAGAAAGAGATACGGCGAATGCGAGTCAAGCGCGGTTAACGGTGCGCAGTGAGTAAACAAGAAAAAATTTTCTATAAATTACATCAACTTTAATAATATACGTTTCGGCTCATCCTTCGAGCCATCCTCAGTATTGATACAAAAACATTACAAGATGAAGTCGCTGATGCCGAGGTGAGACGTCTCCTCGTTAGGAAATTGTTGTAAGTACGATCGAGTTATTAGGCCCGATAATAATAAACATGGCTCCACTCGACGTCAGCAATAGTCAATCTTATACAATAGATTCTGCCGCAAAAGAATGTAACACGTGCTCACAAAGAAAGAGAAATAAGTTGACCATACGAACAAATTAAATATATAAATTACATTGAAACTCAGAACGAGCGTTGAGTATGTCTTGCGCGCACGAACGTCACAGTTACACACGTCTCACCTCGGCATCAGCGACTTCATCTTGTAATGTTTTTGTATCAATACTGAGGATGGCTCGAAGGATGAGCCGAAACGTATATTATTAAAGTTGATGTAATTTATAGAAAATTTTTTCTTGTTTACTCACTGCGCACCGTTAACCGCGCTTGACTCGCATTCTCCGTATCTCTTTCTTGTTTGAAATATCTTTTAGTTATAATTCATCTGTAAGTTATCAAAAAATGTGAAACATTATAATCATTCAAAAGTTGACTATAGCGTTTACTTTTCCGTGTTATTGTATCAAGAGATTTTTAATATATAATTAAAAATACGATTCAGTGATGAAAAGGTAAAATAAAACTAAAAAAGGACTAGAATAAAACTAAAAAAGGAATAAAACTAAAAAAGATAATATATACTAAATAATATTTATTGTTTATTTAAAAGCGACCTCAATCTGTCACATGCAGGCTCGTCATAACCACTCCTTAATATCTCCTTCAATCGGAAATCGTAGCATCATTTTTCTTCATTACTGTTTCTATAAATATATTATAATTAAAATAGTTATTTTAACCCTTAAACACACCGATCCTGTAAAATACGGAAACACATTTGCGGGTCTGAGAGACTTTTTCAACTTTGAGAAGCTATAACTTTGATTACAATCAATATTTTTCAACAAACTTTTTCTAAATGAAAGTTCAGAATCTCAGAAATATGACTGCACAATCGGCATTGCCGAAAAATAATTTATTGTAAAGTTATAAAAAAAAACCATTAAGCAAAAATGAGAAATTTGTCAAAAATCCACTTTTCCTTCAAAAAATCATATCTTCGCAACAAAAAACTTTTAAGGACTTCCAAATACGGCGTTTTAAAGCTAAAGAGCCATATTTTCAAAAAAAATTATGCCGTTGTCATTCCTTTTAAAAAGTATAATTATGTAATAAGGAGAATATGAGTATTTTTGGGTGTCTAAAAATCAACTTTTTTTTTTAAAATCATATCTTTGCAACAAAAAACTTTTAAGAACTTTACAATACGGCGTTTTAAAGCTAAAGAATCATATTAAAAAAAATTATGTTATTATCATTTCTATTAAAAAATATATTTACGTAACAAGGAGAATATGAGGTATTTTTGTGATTAATTCAAGGTGTCTAAAATTTCTAAAAAAACCATTGAAATTACTACACGAGAATGATGATTTTTCATACACATACAGTATATACACACCTACGTACACGCATGCACATCCACGCATGCACACGTACGCACGCATGTACATATATGCATGCACAAGCATGCACACATACGCACACATGTATGTACATGCACGCACTCACACGCGCATATGCATGCACACGTACGCACGCATGTACAGTGTAGTGCAATAATTCGCTGGGTCATAGTAGATGGCTAACTTATCGACGCTACAGTTTAGCTATACTAGACTAGTAATAAACAAACAAATTAAATAAATCAAAACTGTTTTTTCTGTGCGTTGACAAATATATTAATAATTACTAATAATTTTTGTTGCATAAAAAGTTATAACACGAATATTATCCCAGACAGGAAACGACATCCAATGAACGTCCAGATTTGGTTTCAATTTGGTCCAAACGTCTGTGGACTAAATACGAATGTTTTAAAAACATACGTTATTCGACGAACAAAGCATTACATTAGAACATTTAAAAAATGTTCATCTTTACAAATAATATTCCAAGTATGCTCGCGACATGTTGTTTAGCTAACTTGACGAGCAAAATTCTTTTTGAGGCCGCACGATAAGTTTAGCTTTCGTAGTAAACACACGCACACACACACCGCGCGAATTTAGTAAATTATTGTTACCTAAAAGGATGAAATAAAGAGTCCTTCAAAATAATTATCTGAATCTGTTTAAATTACAAACTTCCAGATTCACTTCGTATACAGAATATTTGGCCTTTAGATATACCCCAGAAATGACTTATCGAATCGATGTCAAAACGACATCAGTTTGATTTGTATCATGACGATGAATCAATAGCGAATCTACATCGATTCCATTATCATTTCTCACTGAGACATACATTGTGTGATAACTTGAATTTTTTTAGACTACAAACCACATAATTTTTATAGATTTTTTGTCATTGGAAACAAATCCGCAAACGAAATTCCTGTATTACGTCACATTTCAGTAAATTGGACTTAAGTTGCTAAAAATGGCACTTTTCAGCTAAAATACATAGCTCAAAAATGTGACGTGACAGAGCAATTTTATTTATGGAATCGTTTTTAGGGACAAGAAATCTGTAAAAATCATTTCGTCTGGACTGTGATCTAAAATTTGTGTTACACAGTAATATTATTAGACTAGCTACTTGGTCTACTTGAATTTGTTAAATGTATTAATTTAGGCCACTGTGTCCTAAAATAAACGTTTTTAAAAAGTCCAAATTGTAACACTGGATGTTTGTAAAACGTATTTAAGTTATCCATGGATCTAATTTGAATATTTATAATATATACATTTTACTGTGCTGTTTGGTATACAAAGTAGTACAGTGTCTTATCATACATTTCAAGGTTTCGTTTACATAGATTATTTACGTATTATTTATGTATTATTTACTTTGCATACACACAAATAATGTAGAGAATTCAAAAAGAATAAAGACTTAGGTCATTAATTTAGAATTCATTTTTAGCAACAAGAACTCTTTTCGGAAAAAGAATTCTCGTTTTACATTTCAAAATGACTGATGACATAAGCCTGAATTCTTTTTGAATCTGGGTATACGCTTTATCCGTCGTATATACATGTTTATTGTATGTGCTGTAAACTTTACAAAAAGTCCAGCAATAAATGTAATTCTTCAATTATTGTATTTATTAATTTATTAATATCTTTCATGATTACTAATAAATCATTATTTAATTACTTCTTATTTTCAGTACTTACATACCGGATAGGTATGCGGCTTAGTATTAAGTATACGACATTTTTCAATGTAAATACATATTTGATACGTAAATTTAGAAATAATGCTATATTGCAATACGTAGCAATCCAGATGATTCATGTATTAGATACATGTTTAATACCAATAAATGTTCGCTTCGGAATACGTATCTAATACGTAATGAATATTACGTATCAATAAATATCTTATATGTATTGAATATGTAAATTACGTATTTTATTTTAGTATTTTTAATATTTCTATTTAATCCTTATAATTTCTTATTTCTTATTTGAGAAACTAAAATAAAATATAAAGTTGATACTATTTAAAAATGCATTATATCATTAATATATTTCTAAATATTAAGACATAAAATTTTTAAAATAAATGAATAAAATTATTTTTATTACTTTGAACTTTTGTAATACTTAGTAATAACCGATCACTGAACTAATGTAATCTGCTATTTATGATTTTTAGGTTAATAGATCGCAATACATGCCATCTATGATACTATGTTTTAAATATGTATCAGCAAAATGATTGATACATTCACAATTTTATGAATATGTACATATATCTCCTATGTATTAGATACATATTATATTTTGATGTGACATTTCGAATCTGAAACATAAATTATATATTTAATACATTATATTTGATATAAAATGAAACGCAATGTAAATGCAATACAGAGACGTATTTAATATGTATTTACAATGAATGGTGCTGTACGGTTAGGTTGTAAAATAACGTCGATACAGTGAATAAAGCTTATCATAATACTTTAAAAACACCTATTTTTGATCCCACGTGTCTTGTAATGTTTACCATATTATCTTTCTCAGAGCGCAAATATTTACATATATATAGACCGAAGTGCGTACAATGTAAACTGACAAATTCATCGATCCTGTCTTTTTTCGTCATTCTTTCAATGCCTTCATCATGGATAAGAATAGAATTGAAATACGCGTGCACGAGGGAAAGTTAATTGGTATCATAGAAAGAGATGTTTACGGCGGCTACTATGCCGCCTTTCGAGGAATACCATATGCGAAACCGCCGATTGAAGAACTTAGATTTAAAGTAAGTAAAGTTCCATTATTAACTAATTTTAAATTTTAAGACTTTAGTTTATTTAATTATCAATGAAATTAGTTTAAATATTAGCGGTTAATTAATTTGAAATTTGGCTTAACTCGTTATTTTTCGCAACAAATTCTTTACAGTATTTAGTATATAGAGGAAGAGCTTCTCGTTGGCATCATTGCTATAGCATGATAGATTTGCAACATTATTATTAAATTGTGAATATCAATAGTGTGACATTACTTTTCTCGTTTAACTTAGAATGGTGTTTCAAGAATGAAAATTTATTCGGCCTGTTTATAAATTTGAAAATGTATACAAAATTACTAAGATTCAGTTATGATTAATTAAGACTCATTTAATGGACTTAATCAGTTAATTAATTGATTATAATTATTTTAATATCTTAAAAAGATTTTTAGAAAATACGAAGAGTTACCACTGTGAGAAAATTATGATTAAAGAATACTAATAAAACAACTTAAGAATAACGAGCTTAAGAGCCGTGCTGGGTGTTGAGCGCAAAAACAAAACAATCGACAAGAAATAAAACAAACGTTTCGACCTTTAATATAGTCTTCTTCAGTGATACAAATCTTAATCAAAAATGAATCTATGGCATCCGCTTACATAGTAGTCAAAAAAGTTACCCCCGGTCACACATAATACGGTAACGCCTTAGTCTAACTGGTCTCAATGGAACGTGCCCGGAAACATCGCTTTCGGAACAAACATCTGTCCGTTCCGAAAACTCTATCTTAGAACACAGTAATGTGAATGTATCATCTTAGATCGCTCAGAGACAAATTGTCTTAGCCAAATCTTAGACAAATTGTCCAGTTAGACTAAGGCGTTACCGTATTATGTGTGACCGGGGGTAACTTTTTTGACTACTATGT
>QKQZ01011491.1:0-11917 GCA_003595255.1 Solenopsis fugax | reverse complement strand
AAGATATTTCCATTTTTACGAATTACCCCACCTAACGAATAGCCCTGGTCTCCCCTATATGAAGCAACCTGAAGGTTTTCAGAACGACGATCCGGACATGGTTTGTAAGCTGAGGAAAAGTTTGTATGGACTTAAACATTTGCCACGATGCTGGAATAGGAAATTTCGTAAGTTTCTCAGCCTATTCAACTTACAACCATTAGAATTTGACAAATGTGTTTTCCGAGCAATAATAAATGGAGTAGAGATTTGGCTCGCACTATGTGTAGACGACGGTATGCTAATGAGTACTTGTTCCGATACATTAGCACTTGTAATCAAGGAACTTAGCTCACAGTTTGAAATTAAAATAGATAAGTCAAACTATTTTGTCGGAATTGAAATTAACCGAGACAAACAGAATAAATTGATGTCTCTGAGTCAACAGCGATATATTGAACGAGTCCTGATCAAATTCAACATGCAAGACTGTAAACCTCAAATGATCCCAGCAGATCCAAGTCTAGAACTACAGAGTTCCCAGTGTTTGAGTGAAGATGAAGGAGCTCAGAAGATTCTCAACACACCATATCGAGAGGCAGTCGGTAGTCTCATGTTCTTGGCAGTGGTGACACGGCCGGACATTGCATTCGCCGTTGGTCAAGTAAGCAGATTCTTAAACAATCCCTCCGAGAAACATTGGACAGCTGTAAAAAGGATCATGCGTTATCTCGCTGGAACAAAAAGCCATGGTATCTGCTATCAGGGTGACCACGACGAACTCAAGGTATACTCGGATGCTGATTTCGCTGGAGACATAATAACTCGCAAATCTACAACGGGATATCTCAGTATGCTAGCTGGAGCATCAATTACTTGGTCATCGCATCGTCAAGGATGTGTAAGTAGATCAATAACAGAAGCGGAGTATATCGCAGCATCGACAGCAGCTCAAGAAATAATGTGGCTTCGAATGATGCTGACAGAACTTCAAGTGACTTCTAACGAACCTACAAATCTCCTTGTGGACAATCAAAGTACTATTCGATTGATGAAAAACTCTGAACACCATAAGTTGACTAAGCATATAGACGTTAAATACCATTACATTCGAGAATGTGTTGAGAATCAGAATATAGTTATTGAGTATGTAGCCTCCGAGAAACAACTAGCCGATTTCTTGACAAAGGCTTTGTCACACGATAAGTTTTGTTTAAACCGAGAGTCAGTATCAATAATCAATGTGACTGAACAAAGAGTGGGAGTATTGAATATAAACAAGTCTGTTCAATAGCTTTGTTCAGTGCTGCCATTGGAGTAGGTGTACAGGCGCTGTAAATCAAATGTGTTTGCTAAACTTGATAGAGTCACCTCTTATAGTTGCTTCTTCTTTGTTTTTTTTTCGTTCTTCTTCAGATGTATGGCGTCGAACCGTATAGTGTACAATAAAGATAACTTTCTCTTAAGTCTATACCAAGTGTAATTGTCTCTTGCATGCTAGTATAACATAAAGAATATAACAACAATATTAAAAAAATTGAGTTAAAAAATATTTATTTACGATATAAAACATTTAAAAAATTAATGTGTTTTTCAATCCGTCTTTCACAGTAACACGATATCTCCGTTTCTAAATATTTAAAACAAATGATTTTAGTATCTTAGTCTTTTATTTGGTATTTTAATCTTAAATGATGTAATTTTCATTTGATGGCAGCTTTTTAAAAATAATAATTTTTAACAAAATAGCAGTCATTCAAAATTGGCAAGTTTTTAGCTTGAATATCTATTTAATGAAAAATAAGGTAATTGATATTCAATAACTTCGTTATTTTTGCTCAAATTTACTTAAAATTTTAGTTATATTCTTCAAGAGTTGCTCTTTTAAATAAAATATAAAAAAATCGATTTTTTTGCCCATCACTGTAATGTCCTCCCTATAAGCAACAAAATCCACTTTAATCGAATAAGCCTTCTTCATTTATGTAGCATAATATGTCAATAATGCTGTTGTAGCCCCGAGTAGTTACAATTGATTACCTTGCATTTCCGCTTAGCAACAATCACGCCACCGATCGTCGCAAAGGAAATGCAAAATTGCAGAGCTTTGCAATCGCGCGAGTAACCGAAAACCACGCGATTGACTTTGCGATGACCATACATGGTCATATCGCGATTGATGGCCATATATGGTCACAATCGAGAGTCTAATGCCCCTCCATATCAATTAACCAATACTATAAATTAGGCTGCCAAATCGCAGGCAGCAGAAGTTCATTAAGAATAATCAAGAAGTAAAGAACCCTATCAAAGTAAATTGTCATACCCGCCGGTACAACACTGCTAAAATAATATTACAATATTAAGTAATATTACAAATTACAATATAATATTACGGAAATCTTACAAAAATATTACATTGCGATATAACCCATGTAGTTGTATTATTGAAATATTAAAATACAATATATTACAATATAATATTTCTGTAATATTTGTATTATATTGCAATGCGAAATGTGAATATACTGTTAGTATATTCTAACTACTTATTAATTTGTATTATTCACATATATCGGTCGATTTTTTCTTAATAAGGTTTATTTTTATTATACAAAGTTGTCATTAATATTCACTTTCATTAATATCTCATTCACATAATAGCTTCTTACATATTTAATTGCTAATTTTAATGCTTTCTCGACAAATAGAAATTTTTTAAAAATCAGAATCAGATTTAGCAGCTCAAAAATCACAAAAAATATATGATTTTTACTTGCCACTCCAGTCAAAATGGACCCATTTTATCTATTGTTCTTTGATGGGAATTTTAATTCTTGAAAAGATATTAATTGTTTCATCTTTATAAATCTCAATAATTTTAAAAAATTGAAAATATTGTATAGTTTATGATATTTACAATGACTATTGTAAAGAAAAAAAGTTTGTAACAAATATTATAAAAGGATATACAATAAGACCGTGATATGTATAACATAATTAAAAGCTTGAAAAGACAAACGAATAGTTATAATAAGATTATAATGCTCAATAATATACTTCTTAAGTGATTTTATAATCGTTCATTGATCTCTAGATTTTAATTATGTTATTGCGATAAACAGTTACATTCCGCCTCGGTGGTCGAACTGGTTAGAATACCCGTCACGTAATTTAATGAGGTCCAGCTTTAAATACTGAGGTAACATTTTTTGCAACAAAGGTATATGCAAAATTGGGAAAACTTTGGGAAAACACAGACATATGTATGAAGTAAAATATGAAAATATCTAATCAAAATTAAATGACTAAGTGGTCAAAAATGAGTCGTGTGCCCATTTACCACTCATCAATCTCATTTTGTATGAATACTCTTATTCATGTAGCTGGCAAATCTGCAGTTTTTGTAAGGCTTTTCGCGAACAATGTTATTTTATTGTCAAAATGAGATTGTATGAGGGGCATTGCTGCTACACAACTCGAATCCATTTTCTGGTTTTTGATGAGAATCCACTCATTTCATTCGATTTTGGTTACATTTCTTCATATTTTACCTTATACTATGTCTGTGTCAAGTTTCATGATGATTGGTGTTGCACCAAAAAATTTTCCCAATTTTGTATATTCCTTTTTACAGTATTTCAAGAAGGTGGAATCTTATTAGCATCATTGCCATAATACATAGATACTTCTAGCAATATCATATTAATAGTAATATTTCAAAAAATAATATTTTAATGTTATTTCTCTTGTGACGTTTTATATACATTTTCTGATTCTTCTGTGCCCCGTTACTTTCGGTCTTGAAATGCAATTCTTAAGTTGAATAATATAATAATATTAAATTGATAATTAATTTATTATTATAATATTACTATTAATATTATATTGCTAACAAGCACATCCATATTATGGCAATGATGTTAATAAGAGCATTAAAATCCTGCTATGACTATTCGTTGCTTTCTCTAGATTTCAATTATATGATAAAAAGAGCTGGTTTTAGATCTNATTTCAATTATATGATAAAAAGAGCTGGTTTTAGATCTTCATGCTTTTTCAATTCATATTTTGGCTGGAAAGCGATTAGATAAATATTGAAATTTATTTTAGTATAATTCAAACATAGAAAATGTTATAAATATATGTTATACAAAAAATATAACAATAAAGTAATACTAAAAATAATATAATAAATATAATGTTAAAAACAATTATATATTTTTTAAATATATTGCACATTAGCTGTTTATATTGTTTTTGATTTTTCTAGTAAATCAATTATTATTTATTTTATTTACTTGATAAGAAAAAAATATTTAAAAAATAATTAAATATTTTGCATTATATTGTTCAGAATTTTAATTATAAGTGCAATAACAATTCAATAATAAATATTTACCTGAAACAAAGATCTGATGCTAGGTTGAAATACGAGAGAATGGTTCAACAGAAATGACTGCAACAAAGGCTGCGGGTATGTTGCCAATCTACTAATGAGGCCCGTGAGACGCAAATTAACATACAAGTTATTACTCGTCATACAGTCGAGTTTCCGTAAAACTACATCTAAAAATATGCCAACATTTGGCTGTCCGTTGAATACATCTTGTCGATATAAGGCATCCTTATTCGATTTACTCGACGAAGTTTCTACTATTTCAGTTATCGGAAGATTTGATTCCGTGACATTATGCACAGAAATATCGTCAATTTCTTTTTTAATTACGATGTGCATTTCTTCGTGTTCTTCACTCATACGATCTTCGCTAATCTCGTTATCCGGCGTTGACTCTGGCGAACTTTTAAAAGCGAAGCTCTCGTAGCCACTGCTCTCACCTTGAGACATAAGCGAATTCATAGCCGTAATCGAATCATCCACATATTTATCGGATTCCTTTTTATCTAAATAAGTTTTTTCTGTATCCAGTTCTGTCATTCCGATACTTTCGTTCAACAGCTCCGCGATGTCGGCATCCAATTGCGCCTGTTCATCAAGAGACAGTGCGATGTCCGTGTTCAATTCATTTTTTACATTATGTTCATTGCTGTTTAAATCTTTGCCCTCCAACAAAGATTGAATATTAAATAGTACATTGTCCAACGGTATATTGTCGTCATTCTCATATGATTTCATCGCATTCTTAAGTATTTCCAGTGTTCTAGATTCCTCTGCCTTTTTTTGCAATTGAGCGGATACAATATTTTCATCTATCAACATAGTCATGCTACTAATATTGCTATTTCGACATAAATTACCATCATACTGGCAAGACCAATTTGAGCATGCGATACGGCAGGCTTTAATCTTTTGTCTGGCATCGCAAAGATATGCGTGATAATTTCCGTATAAGCTATCTGATAATCTAATGCCATAGTTTATCGAGGCCGGTAGCGATTTTATGGAATCAGACGTGATACATCCGTGTCTATCGCACGTAGGCGATACGGTGCTCGGTAAAGAATTTGTTTGCGAGTCTAGTGACATGAATGCAGAACAACAACCTGGTGTCAAGGATAAAAATTTCTCTGCCGCACGTCCAAAAGGATCTATATCTCTCAGTCGACTACGTTGAGACAACATTACGTGCGAACACGGATTTAACGCACCAAAACACAATTCCAACATAACATCCTCGCAGTTTAAATTGACCAGAGTTTCGAATAATGCCAGAGTAACTATGCACAACTAAATTGAAAAATAAAATGTTAGAAACAAGTTTATATTTAGAAACATACCTATACAGCACAGAACAATTTTGCAGCAATGTTCTAACATTTTTTGCAATATCGTTGAAATATTATAATGTTGCTGCAAAACTGCTAAAATGTTGTAATGTTGTTGTGTAAAATATTACGAGGTGTGGCAGAAAAGTAATGAGACTGGCATCACTGAGAGCGATCTAGTAACACTGCGGACTTCCTCTTCGCAACGCTTCAAGGTCAGTCCGTCCTTGACGCGCAGAAAAAGTTTTAACTTCGTCCGATAACTACGCGACCGTATCGAGCGTGATAAGTAAAGTTGTGTTTTTGTAGTGCGTTACGAAAAATGGAACAGCGAAATTCGAAAGTCAAACTTACGAAAAGTCAAACTCGCGGATTCACCAAGCTTAACACAAAATTTGATGGCACACCGTTGTTCCAAATTTCGCTGTTCCATTTTTCGTAACGTACTTATCACGCTCGCTCCATTTTTCGTAACTTTACTTATCACGCTCGATATGGTCGCGTAGTTACCGGATGAAGTTGAAACTTTTTCTGCGCGTCAAGGACGGACTAACCTTGAAGCGTGGCGAAGAGGAAGTCCGTAGTGTTGCCAGATCGATCTCAGTGATGCCAGTCTCAATATTTTTCTGCCACACCTCGTATACAATTGTATTCTTTGCTGTATAGATTCTATCACATACCCATACAGCATAGAATTTTGCAGTTATATTATAACAACACTGCAATCTCGCATATTGTAACGCAATGTTTAAATATAGAAATATGTCGTAATAATAATGCAGCAATATTTTAAAAATTTGTGAAAATAAACAGTTGAGATTTTATAAATAAATATTTTTGTACGTATGTACATTTTCTGATTCATCAAGCTTATAAGTAATTTTAAATAAGTCTTGTATTGCTTTTAAGCATAAGTGATTAGTTAGTTATGAAGCTATTTTTGAAAATACTGTAATAACAATTTCCGCAATAAAGTTTTTCGAATTAAAATACATTTCAATTTAATAATTTTGTATTCACAGCAAAATTTTAACGTGGTTGGAACATAACGACGCGCACTATTAAAAATAAGAAAAAATACGTAACATGGAAGACTTAATATTAAATTGGAATAACGAAATTAAAAAGATTATGACAAACAATTTAAAAATATAAAATTTTTTTAGATCTATTGAATTTGAAAAGAATTGTGGTCCGCCATAATTGTATCAGTCATTTTTAATTTTGGGTCCTTTGCAGCAACGGAACACAGTTATATACTATGTGACACAGCGTTACACAGTGTCGACTTGTTGAAGCGCTGCTTCTGTCGAAGTTAGACGTATTTGATTTCCAACGGATAAATATCGGTCATTTAACATCATTTTCAAAATTGCGCAAAAACTGAGGTTAAGAATGTTCGCTAGGAAAAACGGTATCTGCTCCAGTGATATTAAATGTAAAAATCTAATATCTATGAAGTGGCATAAAACAGCTGCACAGCATTTTAGCTGTGTATGATTGTATCAATTTGTGTTATAGTTGGAAAGCACTGAGTTGTATACTGTATTACACAATGTCGCTTGTATACATAACTGAAAAGCACCCTCTAGAATTTCAATCATATTGGATCAACCATTTCTAATTTTAAAACATTTCAACTATTTTTAATTTTGAAATTTTTATAATCAGCGATTCGAAAAACCCCTGCAAAAAAGGATTTAACTCAAATTTAACAAAAAGCATTCTAGTGCGTTATGTTGGATTGACCATTTTTAATGTTAGATTTTTTCCGCCTTATTGAATCAGCGATTTTTAATTTTAAAATTTTTATTGCAGATTTGTTATCAACAACGTCAAAAATCAACTTACATGTAAATACATGTAAAACATTTATCCTTTTAAAACAAAAGTTAGCATTTTGATCCGCCTTATTGGATCAACCATTTTTAATGGAATTTTTGCAGATTCGTCATCAGCAACCTTAACAACCTAAACTATATGTTGAATATAACAAAATTTACACATTCGCAGAAAAGAGGTTTCAATAAAAATAATATGCCAATTTTTAAATAGAATTCAAAGGCACTTTAGAAATTACAACGTATTTAAATCACGAATCTGTGAGGTATACAAGTACCAAAAATTAAGGAAACTAGTTCCAAATTCTGATGCATCGATCCTGATAAACATTTTAAACATTTTTTACGGAAGTCCAACGGTGTTAACCTTCCAAAACTCATAAAACATAATAAGTCGTAATTGCAAATTTTCTTCGCTCATTAAAAAAAATTTTTTTTTACAGTGTAAGTTCAATCAAAACACAAGTTTTTTATACAAATGATTATTGAATGTTATACTTTTCCACAGATGTGCAATAATAATCAAGTTCGTACACATATATTTTGCGTGCCTTGACTCAAATCATTATAATCTCGCCACATTAACAATGTGATTTTGACGACACAATCAACTATGACAGATAACGCCTTGTAAGATCGAGACATTAGCGCGGACTCTCTTCTACCACGGACAGTTTTTCTTAATTATGTACTCGGGTCATCACTCTGCGTTTTCAAACTAACATCATCATATTCATGTAAACGACATAATTTGAACTGTAATATACTGAAGATGGACAAGTAAGTCCGAAACATGTTTGTGTAATGAAATCTAATTATAGATACATTTTAAATTTTAACGTATTATTGTAAAATCTTTATTTTGCTCGACTCGACTTTGTTTGTCATTCTCCAAATTTTAATGATAATATTATTTATAGTATTGCACATTATATTGTAATATTCTTAAAAGCGGATATTTTACCGTTGCTACAATATTGCAACTATATTACAGTAACATTTTGCAATGTTTTTGCAATGTCATAATTAATTACTTTTGCAATGTTCCTACAATTTTTCTGTGCTGTATAGGTAAGAATTAGATAAAAACATTTCTAATTTACCCTGGATCGAGAAGAAATCCTTTGTATTAAGCTATCTAGTATTCTACAGTCATCATAATTATCTTCTAATAGAAATCTAACAAGCAATCGTAACAAACCAGGATCAGTTACAGATCGAAGAAACAAATCAAAATAAGCTGTCGCCGTCAGCAATTCTTCCACTGTCATCTGCAATTATTTTTTTCAAAAGAATTAAAAGTTTACATACATACACACGTACGCACGCACGCATAAAATAATATACAGTTTATTAATAATTAAAAAAACATCAATAATTTACAAACAATGTTAGTGATTAGTAATTTAAAAAATACTTTATGATCCTGTTACTATAATAATTTACACATTTTTTTATTAATCCTTTGTCTTTGATTTTAATGATCTATATTCGAAAATTATTTATAATATTATTATATAAATTATTTTAATTTAAATAAATGATATAATTGATTTTCAAAATTTTTTTATTTTCTGCTATTCCCAAAAAATTTACATTAAGGCTTCTGGGTAGTCACCGTGATCATATTGAAATAGTAGCATCATAAGCAAGAAATCACAGAAAGTTTCTTGCGTGCTATTTGTAAATAAAGAGAATTTAGATAAAACAAAATAATGAGAACGCTTTAAAATACTTATAAAAATGGGCCTTAACTCTTGTTTTTCCTCCTGATAGTCAGTAAATAATCGTAAAAAGGATGTAAAATAAAACCTATTCAGGCAAGAAAACACAAACAATTGTTAAAAGGAATGAAAAACATGCTTTTCTGTATAAAATTCAAAGATAACTTTACTTGTGACCCATTTTTACGAATTTAGTAAATACAAAACAAGTCACATTTTTACAATAAATACATAATAACGAAACAATAAGCAAGACATTTCATTGTCCACATGTCATTTTTCATGCCTATTAGTTCTATTTTTTCCGCGATATTACATCGTCAACGCGGAATTCTCGGCCGAATACTCAGAAGCCTTAATTGAAAATGATTAACAAAACTCATTTGTTTATCTAAGAAGATTTCAATGATAATAATAATCCTTGAATAAAATTATAAATTCTATTAAATTTTCCTTATGTGAAAA
The DNA here is from genome assembly GCA_003595255.1 of Solenopsis fugax. Classification (NCBI taxonomy): domain Eukaryota; kingdom Metazoa; phylum Arthropoda; class Insecta; order Hymenoptera; family Formicidae; genus Solenopsis; species Solenopsis fugax. Next base: position 2,181 of record QKQZ01011491.1, on the reverse strand, counting down.
ACGATATATAGAGTTCCATTTTAATTGCCTATCTCAAATATATTTTAAATGACACATACCGTGAAAAATGTTTTAGTTAAAAATTGTATCTAAAGAACAAATAGTAAAATTAATTTTCAAAAAATTGATTTTACAAGGTTACATAAAGTCATCGCTATTTTTTAACCTTCAGTGAATTATAGGTAGGGTGTGGCATATATACCCCAGAAAGATTTAAACTTGTATAACTTTTCATTTTTTTGTTTTTTTTTATTTCAAAAGATTAAAGAATTTATTCCCTTTTTATTATTTTGTTTTATTGTTTTACTTTTATACCTTAAGGAACAAGAATCGATATTATGACAATGGTATTATTGTCGTATTAAATTAGTAGATATGCTTATGATAAAATATAAATATGGGTAATATGGAGTATAAATAGAGACGAAAAAACCGAGTATTTTTAAATTCAGAATAAAAAACAGTAAAGAAACTAGTCTTTTATGGTCAAACTGTATTTTTGTCAAAATACTAAAAAAAAGAGACATTATAGAATTTATTTTTCTTGACATTTATTGTTAAAACATTTGATATAAAATGTTTGATACGATATTTCGATATTATTTAATATTTTTGTATCTTTATAATTTTAAATCGAAGCGAAAATGTCTTTGTGTCGTACGTCTTTGTGTTTTATCTAAATATACATGGCCACCATCATTTAGTTATTGTATCACATTTTGATTTACACTTATCTTTATACAGAAATCTTTTGTATGAATGCAAAAACTGAATTCTAGTGAACAATAACATGACATTAAATATCATAAAATATAGATATATAAAAATATATACATATACATAACATAGGGGAGAGAGGGGTAATTCGTTAGGGTGGATAATTCGTAAAAATAGAAATATCTTTGTATGGGTATATGTTAAAAATTTACTTTAAATACTGTAAACGCGTCCTAATGTAACGACGCTGCTAATAAAGTTTCGTTGGCGACGGCGTCATATTGAAGTCGGCAGTAAAAAATGTGTTTTGCGACGGTCGAAGTAATTTCTAACAGTCAGCATTTCTTCAAAAATTAAGTAAGATAAATAAGATTCTTTTTGAAAACTTTGAATGTATCGTGTCCAGTTGAATGTATTTGAAACATTTCGTGTTTATTTTTTGCTGTGTGATGTCTATTTTTGCCGATCATACCCAAAATACCCACAGTTGATGTCGGGGTTACTCGTAATACCGAACACTGGGGTTATTCGTAATACTGATTGCAGCGCCTTATGGGTAACCCTAACCTACGTTACGCACGTTAAGCATTGAGATAAGCTGAAGGAAACAGTTCTTCATTGATTTAGTTCAAACTTGGTAATATTGTGTATTTTAGTACGTAGAACAAGAATATGAATGAAAAATCGTCACTCTTAAGCAGGTAAAAAGTTATAAAACGTTAAAGAATAACGCTTATAGGTTAGGAAATCTATCACACTCTCTATTTGTATTTTTTTTTATGTAACATTTTTTGTAATCCTTGCTGAAAAAGTCCAATTAAATTCATTTAATATCATATTCATTTCAATAAAATTCTATAGGTTTCATGATATATTATTGGTCTAGTGGAATAACCAAATAAAAAGCTATTGATTTTATTAGATTTAATCAAACAACCAGAACAAATTGGGATTAATATATTATAATAAGAAATTTCTGACCAGATTTTATCATTTCGTATCGTTTTGAATAGGATGTGATTTCTTTAGGTTTTTATATATATTTTCGAATAATAACCTATGAGTTTCAATACATTTTAATAGGAAATAATGTCAATATAATTTAATGGGAATTTATAATGATTTCCAATTGACTGTTCTAGGAAATCCTACATTATTCAAATGGTGCAAACAGGAACAGTGTCTAATGGGATTTACTGGAAATTCATAGTAACCGGATCTATAAATTCTTGAATGTTNATCGTCTATTGATTATTATAAGAAATTTCCGATTGGAATCCTAAATGTTTGTTAAGATTCTAATGGAAACTTGTCTTTATTGGAATTAAATTAGAATTACTAAAAATGAAATCCTATATTTTTTAAATGATGCGAATAGGAACAGTATCTAATGGGATTTACTGGAAATTCATAGTAATCTGTTAGTAACAATTGTTATAAACAAATTATTAAAAAATAACAATT
>QKQZ01011486.1:0-32501 GCA_003595255.1 Solenopsis fugax | reverse complement strand
ACCGCCGAATTCAGTTCACGGTGCCGCGTCCTGCTCCGTACATCGTGCCGTAGCCTCTTTCGCTCGGCGGCCAAGGTGGATCCGTTGTCACGTGCTCGCTCTGTATCAGCGAGCGCAGCGAGTGCAATCGTAACGTGGGCGAGGAGAGAAAACTCCGTGGAAAAGGAAAGGAAGGGAGGAAGACGGAGAGAGAGAGAGAGAGAGAAAAAGAGAACCAGCGGACGGCCACTGATGCCGGTGCAAGTCGTCTTTTATCGGCGAAAGCCACGGCGCCGATGTTTTCAGTGCGTGTATTTTTTCCGGTTGGACGCGAGTGTGTGCGACGTGCGTGACGTTTCTTTGACCGGTCGGGTGTGAACGGTTACGTTCGGATACAAAGGGTCGCTTGTGTGTGACAAAGTAGTGGAACTTTTTAGAATAGGAGTACTCGCACGGAGGAGGGTGCACGGAGTTTCGTGAAGAATTGTCGTTGACTCCGCACGCGATAGAGCGGAGCGTGTCGCTTAATCTCTCCGCGATAGTGATCGACAGAAATTCGCGAGATTATCTTTTTTTGCTGGGGGACTATCTCGACTCTGGGTGAGTGTCTTGTGTATTTGGCCGCACGTACAGTGCATTATGCAAATGTTGTCGTTTGTGAAATTAATTAAGTTGGAATTGGATTAAATCCAAGCACAATAGGAAATGACAACAAAAGCGAAATTTGAGTTGTTTACTTAGGAAAAAAGACGCGAAGAAATTCCTACAGGTGTAATTATTAACCCGTAAGTGGTGGAGTGTTTTTAACACTTGGAGTGTTCTTTTTATATTCCCGCATTGAAAAAGTGAAGCTCAGTACAATAGTGTTCGTTACTGATCGTGAATCCGTACCTATTTTTTTTTTTTCATTTCTTCTTACTTAAAAAAAATACCGAGTACACTGAGAGAAAAAATTCCTGAATTTTAATAAATATTTATTAATTAGTAATAGTACTAATGAAATATTTACTTACAGTACATAAATATTTATTCTATAAGAAAAAATGATACTTAAATTAGTGGTCTTTGTACTTAATAAATATATATTTACAGTTAATAAATATTTCATTAGTACTATTCGAATAAATATTTATTAAAATTTAGTAATTATTCTCTCAGTGTATAAATTTACATACATAATAATGTGAAATAAATTATAGAATAGATGGCATTTAAAAAAAACAAAAAAAATTTCTCGGGTTAATATACTTGGAAGAACGTTCGTTATGGAAATAGAATCGGATTTAATCTTCATAAGATTTAAATCAATAAAAAAAAATAAATATTTCTTTTTTAAAGAAAATTTTAAATTTCCTTTTATATTCTCGTATGAATACAAATAAGGGCTCTGAACTCGACAGATATATGGCAGCAATTTTGCCCGTTAATTTTACATTAATTTTATACGCTAGTCTGCTTTCACTGTAATAGATTCAATAAACGAACGGTTGACAGGGCCACTATCGAAAAACGCTCGGTTTTTTTTTCTCCCCGGCCGTATATTTTTGCCGAACTTTTCACGGGGATGTCTGGTGATGAAAAAGCCCGCTTTCCCTTTGAACCGTTTTGTCCGGTACATTGCGCGTCCTCTCGAAAATTGATATAATTTTGAAACGTACGATCTTTTTTTTTATCGTCGCGCTTCTCTCGAAATTTGGCACCAAACCTTGTTTGCCGATAACGCGAAACAACGTGACCGCAAAACAAACTATTATCATACACGATTGCCTTTATATCTCTAAAGGAAAGTTAAATTTTCTCTTCTTTTTGGAAAATAATTTAATAGATGTTATTGCATATTGTTACAGTCGAAATAATATTTGGACTGTGCAGATATACATGTAGAAACAAGAAAACTGCGTGTCAAATATTTAAATTATTTTGTATTAAATGTTACATAATATTTAGTATATATTTGAATCCACATAGCACACATAGCAGATCTGTTTACTCAAGGAAGCATTTAATGCGCGCGCATTTAGCAATTAAATTCCTTAGTAATACTTGAGAAAAGTACATAATGCTCGGTACAGTCCAATTGTTTTATTACTTGAGAAAATGAAAAGCATCGATGACTCTCGTATTGTCAGGTCTCTTTGTAAACGGAATTCATGCGGATGCACCGGACAATATTGATTTTCTCCCAATTAATTCCCTTTATCGTTAGATCAATGACATTTTTTTATTCGCTCTTCGTAGACGAGTATTAATATCCATATGAAATCGCCAAAATGGCAATCTTCCGGCTTCCCACGGTGCCGATTGGCAACGCCGATCGCGTCATCATCGCCATCGAGTTTATTTATGTTTGTGCGATCGCAACAACGTACTTGCGCGTGGGCTCCAAGCTCTCGTGAAGTGCTAATGAGAATTTATCGACAAATTTATCGAAACAGCGGGTGGTAAACTCTAATGAATCGCTTCGTTATTAACAGTGACGCTACTGTACAACGCATTTACTAACGCGCGAATTTGTATTTTTTCAAATGTTAGTCTTGATTCGATTTTCGTCTGAAAGATATTTTTGGCGCGTTGTCATTCTTTTAAATAATGTTTAAATAATTTTTTTAATTGATATAATGAAATACCAATTTTTGACTTTTGAAGAAAAAATCTTTATATCGAAAAAATATTTACCTTTTAAAAATGTCATTAAAAAACCGAGACGACAAGGGAATATGTATATTTTTTAGAAAAATCTTTTTGAGTATATTTATCTTACTCTCAATAAAACTTCAACGGGTACGATATTCTCAACACGCTATGTGATTTCTGCTTTTTAATTAAAAAAAAAATTTTTTTTTTTTATATACCATCAACATATTTTCGATATATAAGCTGAAATAATAGTCTCATAAATTAATCATACAAAATCTAAATTTAAATAATTACTTTGTTGCTAAGAATTGAGTTGCGAATTACGTTTGTTTATACGGCCTTCGATTTGTGATGCGGCGAAGGTTTCTTTCCTTAATAGTAACGTGTGTACCTGACGCTTGTGACTAATTACTCCGTACTCTCGGTTGAAGGCCTGTGGGCTTTGCTGTGTATAATTAATCAGAAGCTTTCTTGCTGTAAGCTCTGCCGTCCTGCATATATGCAATTCGGACAAGCAATCGAAATTTTGCTCGATATCAAATAACGCGATATAAAGAATTTTCATATTACCACTAAACAATTTAAAAGTTATTATAATTTGCGTAACTTGTTAACAATTACGACAGAGATCACTGCATTTATCTGGAGAATTATTTAACTGATTCTTGTTTGTAATTTTAATTATTTTAATCGTTATATTATTTATGATTACAATTAAATAATTTAATACAAATAATTTTACAATTTAAAAAAAATTCATTATGCAATTATTGCTAAATAATATTTGCGCAATGAAGCACACATATAAAAACAGCAAAGTATTTTTATAATCATATACAACAAATTTGGCGAATGATATCATAATGTTATTCCAATCTATATCTATCAGAAATATTTGATTTGAATGTCTTATTTTAGAACATATAAATGACTGTACGAATGACTTAGCACTTTCTTCTTCATCGAGCCAATTTGCTTTATCATCACAAGTTTAATACGCATCTTTTAAAAAGTGGCTTATACTTTAATACTCTGTCACAATGTTAGTTATTACAAATCATAAGTATATCTAATATAATGACACAAGTTACTGGGATTGTTTGTGACGTTTGAAGACATTGAAACCTGTAGTATCACAATGTCACGGATATAATAGGCAAATGATAAATGTCTTTCAAATGCCTTTTGAATCTTAGTGCATCGCGTACCTTGAATATTCACAATGACTTATGTCGTGACATTCAATACCACAAGTTCCCACGATGACATATTAAGGAACCATAAGTTATACGTCTATGTACAGATCATTTTGAAATATAAGGAACAGTGATATATGCGCGGAAACGATTCACAATCATATTACAAGTTCAATTGAACAATAGACGACGAACTGTTCCGAAAATCAATCAGCAATACAACAAGATCAAATAATCAGTAGTATAATGAGATTCAACATATAAATTGTTTTCACGATAAAGAATCACTCGTCCCTCGTTTCTAAAAGAAGCTTATTGTCCATTTGTTTTGCCGTCTCGCAGTTTGATATCTCTAATTTTACCGAACGTTACTTCTGCCCTGAATTCACGCTGGTTTCTTTTTGACCGCTTTATTTGTTCCTGTTACACGTAATGAGCCATGATATATGATCAAACTTTTTCAATGGTGGTCAACAAATCTGCTCGAAAGTTTGTTGGCGAGGCATATCTCATAACGGAAATATTTTTCATTTCTCAAGCTGTCAAAATCTCAGAAACATTTAGTACTCTTGGACTTTGATATCATTCGGGACTCGGGAGTGCAATGAACGCTATGTGGTACTTTTGATTGAAGCAGGCGTGGGAATGGTCTGGAATTGAACCCAATTATCATAAATTCTCTCAGGTTTGATTAAAAGCATGTTTGACATGAGTATATTGAACGATTCATGTAACTTTGCCCACACATTTTTTAATATTTAAACTTTTTTATTTCGAAATTTCTCGAATATACATTTTAAATGTAGAAGCTCGGGAAAATCGGATTTTTAATCACCCTCGGAGCAATTCAAACTGCTTCAATCGTAAATGTTATTAAGATCCCATTCAATTAAATTTCTTTCATTACTTTTTATTTCTTCTCTTTTTTCACTGCTTTTATGGCAGCGTGTTTCGGATAAACGCTATCAACATTTAAGTCATATGCACAGCAAATAATATAATAAATAAAAAGTCATAAATATAGAAGAAAATTTATACAACAACAGTCTGTAGTGGTTTATAATTTTACATCGTACATGACACACTTTCTTTAACATTTATCGTATTCAAATTGCGAGAGCTCTTCATTAGTTTGTCGCCGGTGTCACTGGCCTACATTTCGAGAGGTAACATTGTATACCTATAGTCTTTTGTTTCCTCGTTATCCACACAATTGTTAGGCAGAGGCATCCGTTGAAATTCGAATAAGGGAGTGCATCTTGCACAGCTAGTGGGATGAGGAGGATATCATCTACCGAGTAATAATGGCTTTGTTTCTCATGTCGGTAGCATATCATCGATTACAGCCGGTCGTCTCATTTCGAGGACATTTCGAGGAAGTTACGCAGTGAGAGCCTTCGGATCGATCTCCCCCGTCACACAGTTACACACTTATCGCATGGTAGAAAATGAGCTGTTAGTGTCCTGTTAAAGCTATTAACGGCGTTCCGTACCGTAGATCGTATACATATTGCGCGATAGCTTTATCGTCGAAGGTAACATTAACCCTTCCTGTCTTCTCTAATCTCGCATTATACTCATTACTGTGTTCGTAGCGACTAATCTCGTCTTTCGACAGCTAACTTTTTTGAATATCCATCTTTTTCGACGATAATTACTAAAATTGTTTTAATATTGTTTTATTTTTTCTTTAGACTTATTGGTGCAAATTACTTAATCATAATTATGTAATATTAGTTATAAATGAAGATACGAATGATGTATTGAGTCAGTGCAAAAGCACTTGGTTTTTTTTGGAGTTGTTTTTATTCCAGTGTGTCAACACTGGCACTATTTATAAAAAAATTCGATACGATTTGAATTATTTACAGTGCTATTTCGTATCAGCAAAAGTGGATCTAAAGAAATAATATTTGTGTGAGATTATAATGTACGAGTTTCGGAAAAAAAAGAATAGTGGATGCTATTTACAAAAAAACACTTGTGTAGGAAGTATTATTTGGGAAATTATATGTCTCTCACAGCATATACTATTTTTGTTCCTTTCTGCATTTTCTGAAATTCATACATTATAATTGCACATAAAATATTCTTTCTTCAGACTCATTTTAGCTGATACAAAATAGCACTATAAATATTATAACTCAAATGTTGTGATACCAATTTTTTTTATAAATAGCCTTGACGTCACCTTTCCAATGTACAGTGTTGTCATTAAGTACTCTATAAGATTGAAAGTTTTCTTTTTGAATTAGTGTGAGAAATCATCCCTTAAAATCTTTACTTAACGACCATCCTGTATATTCACCATAGTATTTGCCAGTTATTGACGTACTAACAAGAGCTTTATCATCTCTTTAAAAAGGACCAAAATTTTTGCAATCATCCAATAATGCATCTCGGCAACCATTAACAACGTTGAACTGATATCTTTTAAATGGAAAAGTTATAAAGGCTCCGAGGAATAAATCAGTGTTACAAGATTAATAAATGATCTTACCTCATCCAAAAGCTGTAATCTCTCTTTTTAGAGAAGGAAGAGAGATTACAGCTTTTGGATAAGGTAACAGTAAGATCATTTATTAATCTTGTAACACTGATTTATGCGCTGAAGAGGATCCAAAACAAGGATCGAAACGTCTGTACGATAATTTGGTGAATACATGCTTTTTACTTATTCACACTGAATGATTGTTCTTATAAATACCACGTACGGACATCTGCGAAGGTTCGCATGGCAATTCCAAGTACTGATATCTTTTGTTCAAAATGAATTCTAGCACTGATTAACGTATTCGTTTCCGTAACATCCTGTACGTTCGGCAGACTTGCATACATGTACCTCGGGTCTCGAACACGTGGCAAAAGCTATTTAACATCGGGTAATAATAATAAAAACACTCAGCGGCCGCAAGGGCCGCGATGGCATGCAACAAAATAGCGGTTATATATCAAGTGCAAACGTTTACGCGCAAAGAAATCAGATACGAGCGGGCGGAACCGCGAGGCCAAGTGTTAACAAAAAGAACGGAAGCGGATCCTAACGACCGCGGTGTGCGCTGCCATTAATCACAAGTAACAAACGTTTTAACTCTCTTTCGTCCATGCACTAAATCCTCGGGGAAGAAGCAAGCGCACGCTTGCTGCAGTATTTCGCCTCCCGTGCGCCTCTTGTATCTGATGCTTTAAGATACGTTCCCATTGTAAAACCAATGCTCCGCGCTAGGCGAGGCACATACGTAGACACCCACACGCGGCCGTAGTTTGGTCACAATACTGAATAATTTATGACACGGTGTATTAGACGAGAGCGTGTATCTTTAATGAAAATTTATGTAAAAATTGCATTTTTGCGTCAGAAAGTATATTGTAATGTTAACCGGGCCATAAGAGCTCGAGCTGGGCCATGACCCTTTTTATGCGATGACTCGAGCTTAACTCTGTCGCGTACATCAAAGCAGAAAGTTCGTCCGCGACGGCGATTCAACGATTAGCTCAGTCTATTAAACCGGCGAAGTGAAGTTATAGATACAATCGCGTACGGCGACACACACGCAAATCTTTTCTAACTAGAGATACGTTTTGCGTCACCGGGGTTTTGTAAAACGTCTCTAAACGACGCGATAACGCGTATCATAAAAATGTTACATAAACCAGCCGGAAATGTCCTCTTGTAGAATTCGTATGTTGCAGTAGAAGCGCCGCGGTCTGCTTTATGAAGTGTTTTAAAGAATAACGTACTCCGAGAGAAGAATCCGCTTGGACGGATGTTATGCGTTGATGTATAATAGAGCATGTCACTATACGAACACGGCGCGCATTAAATTTTCTATGTTAACGTCCAAACGAAATGGTCCGCTAGAGGGATGGCAATTTTGGCAACAGAGATATATTACCGTTCATTAATTTCGGGACATCCGATAATAACGTTGCGCTAATTCACGTTTGCAGTCAAACGCCGACCGATATAGGTTGCACCAATGTGAATTAGGGTTAACCATAGTTAATTAAATTTTCCTTCTCTGTCTGCATTATGGATTGGTATATGAAATAGGAAGGAATAGCGTATCATTACCATGTAATTAGTTAAACCAAACTATTGGTGCAATTTAACTACAGCGATGCTCTTTATGCATTTATATTTCTCTAGGCATTATAATTATAGTCATTAAATATATGGCTATAGGCGAAAGAAGATATAACTTAAAGAAAACTATCAGTTTTTAATGAGGCACTCGTATCATTTGAGAAATTAATTTTGCTTAATTTAGCTGGCTTGAGCTTCCATTTTTTATAATAGTTGCCTTTAGCGATACAAAATGTAAATTATCGCGACATTAATATTATTTTTTTGCGCCTCCGGTTTACTTAAAAGTTTTTTTAATGGAATCTTTATTAAAACCAATCATAAATCAAATATTTAAAAGCATATATAGTATAATAAGTAACGTCAGGCAATTGCCATGTTAAAACGGTGGAATAATGATGACTAAATTATCTTATGAACTTGTGATCGTTACATTAGTATATGCTTCGAAGTAGCAAGACTAATTTTACAGTTAGTCTCTTCACTATGCTTCGCTCGACAAGTACCATTTGATATTAATATCGTATATTGGTCTGTCATTTCGAGAATAGCCGCGCGTCTAATGAGAAATTAAATTACCTGAGACTCTTCATATGCTCGGCGATTAATTCCCACGGGTAAAATTGATCGTAGCAATTTCGGGGAGAGGTGTATTGCCCAGGGAGTGTGAAAAGCCATTTATCGGGACGGGAAATGTTCTTCTCTCTTCTCCATTAGTAATTAAATTATCGCATTCTCTACTCTTTGTAGAAAATTTTGCATCGATATCATTTTGATATCGGATGCGATATCAAAAAGATGAAATACTTTCATATTTTATGTCTTTAACTGTCTTTAATATATGTAATACGTCTACCGACATAAATGAAGAAAAATGAGTTTTTGCACAAAATGTCTGTTAAACATTGTTAAACAACTTTAATTTTTACAAATTGAAATAAGAACGCCTTGTACGGTCAAGCTGGATCTTAGTGCTTTTTATAAATTTTACTTGTGTGATTTTTATATATCTTTTCAAATTCAATATCTCCAATTTTAAATTACGCGCCTGAAACATGCGTTCTCACTCATATACGATTATTGCGAGAAATATCACCGAGGCCTCAGTGGTAAGATGCCCGGACCGGAGATTCGGGAGGTTCCAGGTTCGAACCCTAGCTGAGGTGATATTTTTCGTAATAAATTCTTTACAGTTTTTTCAGGGGGGACAAGGGGTCTAACATCAAGATGCAAGTTAGTATCGTTAATTATTAAATTATTTCTAATTTAATAAATGTGATATTACCTGTTCATGTTCAACTTAGAGCTGCGTTATGACCGGAAAAGTAATTCGGCGTGTAGTTGGTTGAATTTGAAAAAAGGTATATAAAAATCACACAAGTAAAATTTATAAAAAGCACTAAGATCCAGCTTGACCGTACAAGGCGTTCTTATTTCAATTTGTATGTATTACATGAACGGTCGAATATCTCCAATTTTAAACTTTAATTTTATTGTTCGCATTGTTCGAATAATTATGAAGCTTGTGAGAGTGCTCACATCGTTTATCACAGTTATATTTCGACGAAGTTATTAGCGCGTTTTATCGCCGGGCGAAGCTGCATCGCGATCGTCTTTAAGCGGAAATAACTCTCCTCGAGTATAGTCTGCACGTTGCATCTCGACTATAATAACGAGTCACGAGAGAAGAGATAGAGGGAAACGGCCCGAGACGAAGAGGCGCGCATTCGCAGCCACATCCGAACAATTCGTAAATTACCCGGCAGTTATACAGCACATAGAGATACCTGTACCTGCTGGTATAATCGTGTGTACACGTCGCACTAGCGCAAGTACCTGTATAATGCTGGAAGTATGTGGTTATATACAAGATGTCGTGAGAAGAGAGAGAAAGGATATGAATAGTGCCTGTAATAAAAAATTATCTATACATCTCACAAATTCTTTTTAAAATTAATTTTTGCTCAACAGAGATAAGAAATTTATACTGAAAGAAAAAAATTACTAAATTTTAATAAATATTTATTTGAATATTTGCAATGAAATATTTACTAAATGTAAATAAATATTTAGTACAAGAATCACTAATTTAATTTAACTGTCATTTTTTTATCGAGTAAATATTTATGTATATCGTAAATAAATATTTCATTGCAACCATTCAAACAAATATTTATTAAAATTTTGTTATTTTTCTCTTAAAAAAAATATATATATATATATACAAAAAATTTATTTCAGTCAAATTAGAAAAAAAATCTAATACAAATTATCATTTAATTTCATTTTTTAATTTTAATCCGCTAAATTATGATTTAGTCTTTTAAAAATGAGTTTGACGTTCTTTTTTTTATTGATTTGCATATTGTGCGTGACATCTTGTACATGGCTATGTGCATATAGGCACACCGGCATGGCCTAGCTCGGGAATCGCATAGATTACTGCATCTCGAGCCGCGAACCATTAGCCTGACCCCTTTCACATTCAATAACGAATATGTGAGTCTGAACGAGTGGTATTGTATGAAGACGGCCAATCTAAAAACTGTCGGCTGTAGTGCTGTGAAACATTTCTAGTTTTCCATCGGCATGTCGGCTTAATGGCTCTCATCGAAAGTCCGCGGTTCATTAGCAATCGACTCGTAATATTAATAACCGAAGTTATTTCATTTACGAAGTGATAAACTAAATTGTTAATTCGTCGAATTATCTGTTTTAAATTAATTACTCCGAGCAGAATTAAATCTCTTGACAGTGTTAAAAAAGTTTCTGTTAAAAAAAAAGTTTTCTACTCAAAGTATATTTATGCACTTCTCGAGGTATATTCATATACTTCTGGTCCTATATGTGCAAAACAGGTTTTTACCTTAACTTTTCATTTATTTTATTACGTCTATATTTCACAATTTTAACAACTGCTAATGATATGTTTGATTTTGACATTTTAAAAACCGCGTCCTTTTAATCAGGATTTTTGAAAAAATGTCAGCGGCGATTAATTAAGCTTAAATATATGCTGATTGCATAATACAGTATAGTATAAAAATTGCATAACGGTGAAATTTAACATAAATTTAAACTAGCTATTTCTATAATATGGTTTTGTGATTAATGCGCAATTACTTCATTAAAATGCAGGATTTGATTCTTATTTGACATACTAATCCACAAAAAAGCACTCTTATAAATACTATTCGAGTGATCTCTCTATCACATATTTTTAGGTCTTTTATAAATAGTTATAGCTTGATGAAATTTGTAAAAGAAGTCAATCGAATATCACCAATTTTCAGTTACGTGAAAATGGCATATTGTGCCAGTTAAACACTCGAATGAGAACCTCTGGCTTTCGCAAAGCATGTTTCCACAAACTCGTATGTACCGCGGACAATGTATACACGAGTCAGCTGTTTAACCACGGAGAATCGTGCACCCGAGGGTCGAGGCAATTCGCTCGTAATAACGGAAGTGACGCCGGGTCGACGTCGGTTAATCGGATGTCGTCGGGAGAGTTCGCTATTGCTGCAATGAAAATGTCGATGATACGTTACGGGGAAACGCCTGACGGTGACGAAAATTCATCGTTGCAGATAGTCTCAAGGTGCTTGATACGAAAGAAGTTTTTCGATATTTTTGCTTTTTATTTTCTATTTTTGTGACTTTATTTTATCATCGAAATCACACGAATCTGATTTTAATCTTTTTTTACATTAGAATCTACGTAAAAAATTTCGAAATCTTAACAAGAATCTTAATAAGAACAGGAATGTTTCTGAGATATCGTTTATACAAAAAATAGTTTACATAAATTTTTACTATTTATTTTTGTAGTATTAAAACACGTCTTACTATATAAAAATAAATTGACGCTGTTTTTGAATACAAAGAAACTTTTAATTCTTTTCATTAAAATAAATTTAAAGCACCCTGAAAGTAATAAGCGATAGTTTATATTCTGAGCATACTGCGAGATATAGAGATTACTCCAAAGTTTATGAAAGTCCTGGCGCTGAGTTATATCTAGGATTAAGCGAGATTACAGATAAATAGATAACAATGAGAAAATTAAATTTTTCTTGATAAATCAAACTGAGTCGGTTAATGCCTCGGTTACCTGCTACCAATTGGTGGATGAAATAGTGGAAATTGGTTGGAAAATTTAACATGTATGATGGTTAATTGACCTCATTATCGATTGCGGTGGTATCGGATGATACATTTGATACCGCTTTTAATAACAATTTTGTCGATCGTCCTACTTTCTAGAGAAATAAATAGAAATGTCGATGATTTGAAATAATAATAGACATCTTTTAAAATCGTTAACATACAGCAGATATGATAAAAGATGGTAAAATTTAGTCACGCGATGAAATTGAATATATTCATGTATACATCTTGGTCATTTGACTATGCCATCAGGTTCATATTTTGTCTATTCCGACAAGGTAATGAATTAATGAGTCAATTATTATTGATAGCATAATCTATGACTTCTAAGATTTAATAATATACATCTCGGATGCCCAACGTCCGGTCCGCGCAGCTTTGTGTCAGTTTGACCGTATTTCAAAATATGAAATTTAGACTACAGTAAAACCTCGTAATAGCACAAAATCCTTTCCATACTAGGAGTCTAAACTGTCCAAATGTCAGCTCGCCAACTAAACCGCTTCCATCTCTCCATCACTTTAATAGAGCGAAACAGAGAGTAACAAAAACAGATACACGCTAGACTATATCTGAATATATTAAAGATATTAGACTAGGCCGCAGGCAATAATCGAAATTTGAAATCTGGCTGCTCAGAAAAAACTAGTTTGACATCCGTGATATACAAGGTTTATCAAAAGTGTAGAAATCCTGAAATAACATTGACAAAAATAGAAAAATTGAATGAGTCAATTATTATTTATAGCAAAATTTGAGATTTAAGATTTAGTAATATACATAGAAAAAAAATTAATATCAAATTAACGATTCATTGTTTCATGTATAAGCAAGAATATAAAATCTCCTTGAAAGTATTTATAATCTTAAAGAAACAATTTGCTAAAACATAAAGAAATTTTGTTTCTTCATAAAAGCAAATTATGTCTGATCAAGATTATCAAATTCTTCCAAGAAGATTTTATATTCTTGCTTATATATGAAACAATGAATTGTTGATTTAATAGTCATTTTTTTCTGTGTATGTAAGACAAGTCGTCAAGCTAACTATAGATAATTTTGATGATCATGTCTTTAATGACAGATGATTATGCTATATTTTGAAAACTGTTACTTCTTTTTCCATCAAAGAAAAACAAAGATATCTTACGTGTACATGCATAACCGCGATTATTAAAGCGAAGACAAATTTGTTTCACTTCTCACTAACACGGTAATCCAACTTTCTCCATGCGTACCCATTGGAGGAGGGGAAACCCTCCGTGTTGCTGCGCCCAGCAATGCCGACGATTTGTCGCATTTAATTGGCTGCTCGTCCGGATAATTAATTGCCGCGAGGCCCCGGGGCGGTGCACTGCAATTAGCCGCGACGACGGCTATCTGAAGAATCGCGACCCTCGCGCGGAGAAAGATAGCCCTTTTTTTTCTTAACAAGATGACATCTCGTTTGTAGAAACGCTTCATAGGCGGCCCTGTCCTCTCAACAAGGCGGCCCTGAGCTGCCCTTCAGGTGTGCCGCAGCGATTAATCTCACCTGCGGACCGCGGTGACCTCTCGGAAATTGAATTGGCTTATCAGCAACGCGATGAATCAACCGCATTATTCGGCCTCAGCGACGTGACGCTGTTATGCAAACGCTGCTTGCAATGTGCTACACTACGCTATCCAAATTTGTCGCGAGGACTTTTCTTACTCTGAAGCAGGCAAATCGTTCCATAACGCTTAATATTATTAGAATCTCTCTCGGTTCGGGCGAATGGGAGGAAGCGATAAAGAAAGTAAAGTAACTGAATAATGATGATAAATAGAATGGAACTTTTTTTGAGACAAGGGGCATTCTCGTTTTAGTATTTCGACGTCAGGTTCAATTCTTCGTTGTATCAACGGATTCGTCGATCCTGCTCCTGATCCGATCGGATTTTTTCCAGTTATTTTCCTTTGCGGCAACCGGAACAGCGGTATTGAAGTGTTCGAAAGTGCCGACCAGCGCTTTCTTTGTTCTTCCGATTAAGGGGACGGGCAACGGCGTTTTGCTCTACTCCTTAAAGAAATTGTTTCGTGTTGGTATACGCTACTTTGAGGGCAGCACGGCCTTCGGTAGCCCGTGTTCTGTATAGCGTACACGCGCATCTATTCGCTTTCCAATTTAGTTTATCGACAACGGCCAGACTACGTCGAAAGAAGAAAACTCAGGACGCGGCAACTTCGCGTGCGCAATGCGGTAATTTCTACGGATAAATGCGAAAAGAAAAACTCTATACAACGTGAACAATTGAAACACGATTATCAGAAAGACCCGTTAGATGAAAAGATGGAACGTTCCATTTTTTCACAGTCTAACGTACCTGTATATCAAATAGATGCAATTTATGAAGCGTACACAGAGAGAAATGAGTATCAAATCAACAATTCATTGTTTCATATATAAGCAAGAATATAAAATCTTGGAAGAATTTGATAATCTTCATCAGACATAATTTGCTTACATGAAGAAACAAAATTTCTTTATGTTAGCAAATTATGTCTGTTTAAGATTATAAAATCTTCCAAGAAGAATTTATATTTTTGCTTATATATGAAACAATGAATTGTTGATTTGATACTAATTTTTTTTCTGTGTAGAACGTCTACTTTTATCCGTTAAAAATGTGTATAACGATAATCATTTTTTATTTATATTTTCTCTTCTACCGACAAGTTAACACGATTGTACCTGCGATAGTCTCGTCTAATTTTCATCATCGACATTTAGCTTGCGATTTTTCGCATTATTGCGCACGTAGAAGGGACAAGCCCCGCTTTTCGAATAATTTGGTTATCGGTGGTGGAAAGCGGTACAGCACGGGCCGACATTAAGGACAGGGGAAAAGGGATCGATTAAGGAGTTTCGCGGCACGTCCGGCCTGAAAGCTTTGTACTTTCCGCGATAAATCCTCCTGATGGTAGATATTGCGTTACATTTCTCGTGCCCGGAAGGGACGACGGATCCATTTTTAAACGGCGTCCCTCGGGACACAATCTCGGGTAGGAGAGATAGGCAAATTGTTAAGTACGACCGCGCGATCACAATGATCCACCGTTACACGTCTCTCTTTATTATGCATTGTCTCGCGATTTTGCTGATTTTGCCGTTCTCATCGTGGCACAAAGAAAATTGTTTAGGAAAGTTTTTGACGTCTGGGTTGCGGCACTAAAGCAAGATAATGGCGGCTCGAATAGTTACGCATAATGAGAAAAGTTTTGTAGCGCGTCTTCGAGCTCGGCGAATTTCGCAGATTATCGACGACGAAAAGTTGAAAGGTATAAGTAAGGGAGGGAGGAAATGCATGGGATTGAATTATTCCGTTTCCCAAAATCTGCACAACGCGTGCATGCTCAAAGCTACGTTTAAATGCTAACTAACGCTATGTTACTGATTTAATATCATAGAAATCAATTCTATTATGTAGCAACATTTGTTTAAACATTTGTTTATTTGGATAATGTTTCACTACATTCAAGCTACATGATGATTCATACATGTCGATTGTAAACGTTTTAATCTGTCGATGCGATTACGCATCACCGGAATAGAATTGTTTGTGCCTACTGCTAAATTGTGTTGTCATAGAGAACTGCATTGCGATTTGAATTACCTTCACGCTACACCGAGCATTGCGCCGAGCGGTGTACAACTTGCAATTTACTACTTTAGGTTTCTATCAGATGACCTCTCGTGCTCGTGACGAGACGGAAGCGCTGTATCACGTAGTCGTTCTATTTTTTTCGATATTAAAAAATTATGATACATTTATAAATAGATCGGATAAATGTCTCATTTTTTTATACTGGAACAGATGGTAAATGCTTTAGTAAATAATGCAAATTGCAAAAACATTAGAAATGTACAGAAATAAAACTTGATGTGAACGGATACTGTAATTTAAATAAGAAATTTTTGTAAATTAGTACAGAGCTAATGAAAGTATAGGCGCAAGTTAACAGAGTGCAAATTATTTATGTTAAAGAACATTTCTTTAAATTAATTCGATAATAATAAGTCGAACGTATCGACTCACTTTGAATCATCTTCAGCAACAATTTCAGGAATTAAATTATAATAATACTCGCACGTCTCCGGATGGTTGAACATTCTTCTGGTTTTTCAATTTCAAAGTTGTGTCGAAAATGATTCAAAGTGGGTCGAAACGTTCAAATTAACATAATGTTCTTTAATGTAAATAATTTGTGCTTCGTTAACTCTGTATACTCTCATTAGCTCTAGTATTAATTTTACATTGACAATTCCGAGAATACTAGAGATTTTCAATTTTGTAAATCAGCTTTTACTGATATTTTGATATTCCCTTACAGCAAAGAGCTTCAATCTTCTTTTGTTGTAAATTTAACATTTTGCATTTACATATATTATAACACTTTCAAATAGCTTTCCATTTTCTATATACATAATAGAGAGAAAGAGAGAAATAAGAAAAAAGAACAACTTATTATTACAGGAATCAAATATTTCTTGTTTTATTAGAATTAAATAACAATATCTTAAAGCAATGATTGCTGTTATACGTGATATTTTATTGCATATTTTGTTTTCTGACTTGGCTGTTTTTGAGCGCTTATCATATGACAGTGTGCATTAATGCAATACGTTCTTTGCATAACAGATTTACGCTACCGTCACATTAACATTACAGTGCATTCTTTGCATAAATACAATGTACTTTTCTACATTAATAAATTGCGCGTGTATCTAACGTACGTCGTCCGTGCACGATATTGAAATTATAAACACGACTACATATCCGATTGTTCGTTTCACTTTGCATCGCGCTTCTTCCGCGCTTCGAAACGTCCTTCGATCCAACCTAAACCTAAACCTTGACGTGACCACGTTCGGTTCGATTGTAAATTCGTTACAACATTATAGTTGTCTATAATATACATGCACGCAACCCACACAGATAATAATAGTAAACCAGTAAAATTTCGAACGGGTACTTTGGTATCGATCAGTAGTGACACAGACAGCTCTGCAACATTAAAAGCGTTCAATTCGATGACGGTAACAACTTGCGACGCTTGATAAACGAATCGATTGTGCAATTGTGAGGGTACTATTATGTATCATCGAAACAATTTAGTCGATCGTATTCGACGAAGGCGCGCAGGGTGTGAATGCTTACTTTTCGAGAGACGTGACGGGCGAACTTGAGTAAACATGGTGGCCTCGTCGAGATTAAGTAATCCGGTATATCCGCTACGAGTTTCCAAGGTGTATCCGATTGAAGATCCCAAGGGGGCGAAAATACGCGATTCATTGATCGATAGAAGAAACAAAACACTCGCAGGATACTCGCTAGGAATATCAATGCGAAATCTCTCCGAACGAACTTCACTCGTTGACCGAAAGTTGCGTCGCGTCGTGAGTCGTAAACGCGTTGTTTCTTTTATAAGAAAATTTCAAGTTCGAATGTTCTTCTGGCACGAAATACCGTGTAAATAAAGACTATTGTGCGTTAGTATGTGTGTCACAGTTTCTCGGATCCAACATTTTCAAGGTTCTTCTTTCAGACCTAGATTTGATATTGCGAAGTACTATTTTCTCTAAAAGAACATCCCGTGATTACGTTAACATTTGTCTGACAATCGAATCTTCAAATGTGTTTATTTACTTCACCGTGAAAAGTCTTCTAATTTCAAAAATGACTCTGATCAAGATTCTGGTTATGACGTTATACAATTTTAATTACATATTTGTCTTCTTCCTCAATTTAATCAAAACAGTATTTAAAATCGTCACTTGGATTTTTCTTGGCACATAATGATTTATTTCCTTAGATAATATCTCTCATAATTCCTAGGAAAAATTTCAAGTTAATCTACACTTAATAATTCTTACATATTCGTCAAATTATTATTCTTTCATTTTATTGTTCTTTTAACAACGTTTTATGTATATCTGCAACATGTACTTTTAATTTTGTTAAAGTTTGATTTAATTGGATTGATGTTCGTCAATCCATTTTTGATGAGAAATATACGAAACGATTATACGAACAATCTCTGATACTTAAAACGTCCTGGATTTTATCATGATCAGCAATGATTCCGTAATGAAAAGCGAGCCATATTATTTCATTACACTGATTATGCATTTCATTCTGATTCCGAATGGACACGCGAGAAGCAGTGGGTTGTAATCGTGATATCACATAAACTAACACAAATCCGTAGTCTCCTCATTTTGCTACATCCTGTTGGTACAGGATGTTTCGTAGACATCTACAATGTAAATTTTGCATTAAATTCTGCCGCTTCTATTCACGCAGATTACTTCTTTTCTCTCGTTTGCTAAATTTAAAATGCGCTCCAATTTTTAATCGCTCTTTGATGAAATTTTTCGTGGGATTAAAATGCTACAAAAATACACACAATTCAGAGGTAATAATTAATGCACGATTCCATGGTGCATTTATCATTCTCTCAGAGTAAGTCTTGCTTAATTTTTATGAAGCGACATTTCATTTATTACAGAGCGTGAAACGAGAAATATTCGATGCAGAATGCGAATTTTGTACTTTTTGGCGTATTTCTGCTTTTAATGGAAGAGTCCACGATAAAGTACGATATAGATGCTGCAGTGCAATAACACTTCTGCATAGCGTTCAGGATATTCTTGAAATATCAAGGGAAATTATAGCGATGCGTTCGAATAAAAAAATTCTGCAGAATAACAAATCTACCCAAGATGTCCTTGTGAATATTGTTTGATCGCATACAATTTTTTCCTTAATTTTTATTAAGCTTATTTTCTATACAAATTTTTTCTAAAAAAGGGTCGTAGAGATAGCGACAGGCGTGAACTTACGTGAACTACTTTTTCAAATTTCTATAGTTAGCGTTAGAATTTACTAACAATTAGTAATCTAGTAATTTACTTAATATATGCAGATTTGCAGCCGTTTTTATTATAAATTAGTTCGAAGGATTATATATATATATATATATATATATATTGTATACATTGCAAATGAAAGATGATTATTTTAATTAATTTGCAGTTGCTAATATTTAACATGTAATAATTCCAATTTTATATATTTTATGAGACAATGCTAAAATTTTGCATGCAAACATATATTCTTCAGTGACATACGTATTAAAAGTAAAAACGCTCCGTGCCATTTTATTCGGTTTTAGCACATATATTACGTACAATTTTTTGAAAACAAATTGTTTTCTCATTTTATGTTACAATGTTCTACGTGTAAAAAGATACGTTATAGCATCACATCACATCGCTATTATCCAAAAATCCATCGCGAAATCTCGTTACGCAAAATCCATTATATCTCTGTACATCATTTATGCGTATTATACTGTTTTTTAAATTCCAAATATGTACAGCATTGAAATCAATGTATCTTGTGCTACTTCCATATTATCGACTCGTTAAAAACGTAATGCAACGAATTGTTTGATTCATTTAAAAACTTTCCGCGGTTTCGCAGCTGTTGCTCGATTTATATAGATAACAGTTATCAGTATGCGTTTAATTCTCTTACCAAATATTTATTATTTACCGATATAATAGCACTACGTGCTTCGACGTTCCGCTTACATCACGTAAACAAACATGACTCGCAATCCTCGCGTACAATCTCATTTGCAAAACAATAACGTCTCTTTAAACGTACATTTATATATCCCGGGAATATTATGTATGAATAATTAACCGAATGAAAGAGCACCCACGTTGATGTAATCGCATAAAGATCTACAGCTCTCGCTTGAATTTTTGCAAGATAATTCTAATCTGTCACGAACGGATTAATATCATGGAATTACTTTTTTTTGGAATGTTAGCGAATAATAAAGTTTAAATCGCGAAAATGTGGACGCGCTGAATTTTTCCTGGATTTCCACCGGATTTCCACGTGCAGAGATTTTAATCGAAAGTTAGCTTATAGTTTAACAAAGCGCTCACGCTTCACGTTCCTCTCGACTTTAAAGGAACTTGGGAGAAGAGTAAAAGTTTCTAGGTTTATGGCTTTTCCATCAGAAACTTACGCAACGAGATACGCATATGTTCAGTATTTTAAGCAAGATATGTTTTCGTAAATTTTGATTCTCTTTAAATCGGAGAGGTTTTTTTTTTCGAATATTGTAATCTTTAGTGCTTGAAAAATGTATTTTGTTGAAGTCGATTTCTATTATTTTGCATTTTATTATAAAAGCTTCGTTAAATAATGCCAGTTTATTGCTTAAAACCGCACAAGTTTCCTGTTTCCATTTTAGCGAAGAATTACTTTTATTAGAGCGGAGTCGTCTGGAAAAAAGAAAACAAAAAACGGAGATCTCTTATGGATCGTTCTATTTCGCGGCAGATCTGTGTGATCGCGCGTTTATTTTACGGCATTTGCAGTCGTCGATATCCTCGTAATCTTTACGAGACAAACCATACGCTTATTCTTCATTGCTATCTTTTCGGTCATCACATTCGGAAAGCGGACTACGTTTTTGAAATTTATGTCGACGTCGTTGTGCGCGGGGCATATCTGACTTTGCGCTTTCGCGTGCGTAAAAAGGAAGTATAAAACGGAACGTGCCGGCCGGGTATGAAAATTTTATTCGCGCTGTCTCTATTGCACGACCTCCGGTACTATTTTGTTCCTCTATCTGCGAAAGCGCGCCCTACCTGTGCCGCGCCATTTTTCACGAAGAAAACTCCATTACGGCGTAATAGCGCGCGATGAATCACCTCCCGCTCTCTTAAAAGCGCCAACGTCGCCAACTCGGCGTCCGAGCTGTAAGAGACACCGGAAGAGGATAACACTGGCAATGCCAGGAAAAACGAAACTCCCGCTCCTTCTGTCATATCTCTGTTCTCACATTTTGGCGAATTAACGACAAAGCGACGACGCGACCCGATTCGAATGCTAATTTTTGCGCCGTAAAATTAGACTAGATAGAATTCCGAATTTCTCTGACTTGTGATTTTAAAGGAATTAAAAATAGAAGTGACAACGAAAGTTAACACGAACATTTAACTTGCTCGCGCGAAGTATCTTCAATCTTTTTTTCGTCGATATTTTGTAAGGAATAGCTACAATTATCAAAAATAAGTAAGGTTGCCATGGAATAAATAAAAAATGTGCAATTTCTAAAAGTATTAAGGGTAAAGTCGCCTATTATGGGATAGGTTCCTAATATGAGATAGCGAGGTTTCTGCTACATTAATAAATGTATGTGGTTGGTACCATCATAAACTTATTATTCTTGGGGTTAAATGTATTTAGTAGAAAATTTATTATTAGATCATGCGTGCAGTCGTTGAAAAAAAATTTTTTTTAATTGGATGTTGCCAAGATTTATTGAGATGAATCTTTAAACCTTGTTTATTATAAAATAAACAAATATTTGATGATAAATTCTGCATATAGTGATAGAGTAAAGTCGTATTAATAGAAAAATACGGGATGTGATGATTTGCTTAATTATAAATATTAGATTTGGTGATCGTGAAACCGCAAAGCGTGGAAACTCATAATATGAGACACTCAAAAATCCCCGTTTGTTATTGCATATTCTGACTTCGAGAACTTTCCAAATGCTATAATGAAGTTTTTCATTGAGAACTTTTGAATTATGAGGTTTGAAAGTTATGGCCTTCAGCATTAGCACTGAGACTTTAAAATATCTCGAAGAAAATGGATTTTGAAGAAAAATGTTACGTACAAAAGTTTTTGAGTATCGAAAGAACTATTTGATTTGGTCAACTAGATTTTGAGTCTAGAGCTTAATTTGAAGCTAGTAAGGTCCAAGTGGATAAGACCCATCTCATTTAAAAAAAACCTATGTATCTCATATTAGGAACCCTTTTTTTGAATTAGTAAAATCGGCAATTTTGATAAAAAAATTCATATACAACAAAGTATAACTATTATCAGGCTTGGGTAGTAACTAGTTAAAAAGTTAAAAGTTAAACAAAAAGTTAAAAAGTTAATAACTTTTAACTTAATTTTAAATGCGTTAATTTTTAACTTCAACTAGTTATTTTTAAACATTAACTTATTAACTTTTTTCCGTTAATTTTTTTTAAAAAGGAAGACAAACATAACACAATCTAACAATATACCCTTGATTATTGAAAATTATCTTTACAGCAGTAAATATGATGATGTAAAAGATTATCCATTGACGCTCTTATTAAAATTTAATAATTTAATAATGATAACTTCTTTTAATAGGATTATATTTTATCGATATATCATATGTAAGGTTATATTTTACATTATACGTAAGATCATATTTTTAATAATTTAATCATAAAATGTAAAAATTGTAAAAGAATACATGTTTACATAATAAACATTATTTCTTTTTTATTTCATATAAATATAAATTATAAATAAAACAAAATTTATTTTATAATCTATACTATAATTGTTTTGTTATTTAGAATAATGCAATTTTAAAAAATTACGATATTCTAATTTTATATAAATAATGATTTTCAAAATTAACTTTTATTTTAACTTAAGTTAATATAATCTTGACGTAACTTTAATCTAGTTAATTTTTTATTCATATAACTTTTAACGTAACTAAATTAATTTTATATTTAATTTTATTAACTTAATTTAGTTAAAAAAATTTATTAACTTACCCCAACCCTGACTATTATTGATTGCTAACTTTTGGTGATGAAACTTAAATATATTTATTATAATTTGGATATAAAAATAGGAGTTAATGGTATAAATTAAATAAATTATAAACCTTTAAAAAAAGGTATCTCATAATAGGCAACTTTACCCTACTATAAAATTATATTTTGATAAGAAATATAAGGATCGTTTTCAAAGAAAATACTCTTTTTTTCCAAAAAGACATCTGATCTTGGAAGATTAAGGATCGCGATCATTACGCACGCTCCGATTCGCACGAAGGCATTTAACACATCGAGCGTTAAATGTTAGCACTGAAATAAGCTGTAGATTCTCGCGCAATTAAGACGCGGCATTTTACACGCGGTTATCCTTTCGGCATTTTCAGTTCGCGTAATATAATACCTGTAATATATCTTACCTTTTTTTTGCGTTTTGACATGATTCTTATAAATATCATTAAGTCCTTAATGACACCCTCATTTTACATTACGTTACGCTTTTCAATCATGCGTTACATTCTGCATTACATAAGTTACACGTTACACGACACAGCGCACGTGGCCCGATCGTTAATCCGCTGGCGCGTACAACGCTATTCGTCAATTCAATATAATTTTCTAATGACGTTCGCATCTGCGAAGCAATTCTGTGCATACAACAGTGCGAAGTTTAGAGGCCACAATCAAATTGCTCGCGAGGACAAATATTTGAGGAGTTTGCGCAAATATGTGTATCGATGAAACATTTCGAGGGGATGTAAACTACAGTTACAAGTTAGTAACTAAATCCTGATCCTCGGCTTGACCCAAAAAGTTATAGTTAATCCATTACCGGTGAAATTGCGTTGCTCGTAAGTATTATTACGATTAATTTGTTTTTCATTATTTTCTTCATTAATTCCTCTAAGCTCTACATAGAGTTATAATTTTCATTTCAATATAATTTTCTAATTCGTAAAATATTTGAAAAGAATTTGTTTCTTGTGAACGGATGTAACGTTGCTCTTTTGTAATAATTTTCGAAATAAATCTTTCATTAATATCATAAAGGTCATTGCGTACGTCACATTTTAAGTATAAATTTTTAATTGTAGCAATTTTTTAATTTTATTTAATTTACTTGACGCCATTGTAGATGTAACGATATAATCGAGCTTCCGTACAATTTTTTTTGCCGGAAATTTCTCACGAGATAAAAGTGAAATGTCAGCTGAACAACATAGAAAAGTATACTATATTTCTCATAATTTCTTTCGCTTCTCCCTTGAAAAATCTCGTTGATCTCGTTAGTTATATGCATGCGAGAAACTTCGTGAGAGCCCTTCTCTGAACTTTTTTACCGCGCTCACGTAAAGCATTCTTTGCCTTCGCTATCGTCTGGAATTGCGCGAGAGACACTGCAAATTTAATGAGAGTGTCTTCTTTGTGAGACAATCGTAAAAAGAGACGACAATAAACGTTTAACAGACTACTACGTAATGAAAATGTGGCGATACTACATTATCCTCTTATGAAAATATAATAGTTTCGGAGCAATTTGGTCAAATATTCGCCAAAATTTGCTGGTATTGGTTTGGTCAAAATTTGGCGGCATGTAATTTATCTCTTCATTAACGTTAAAAGTATTTAATATTCATAATTGCATTTATATAATCTCCACGGTATTTAATTGTAATTATTCCCTACCTCATGCGTATTTGTGATCATACACTTTTTGATCATGCTCGGCTCGAGTCACCTGAATTCTCATTACGGCTAACGAGCGTAAAGAAATTTTTATCGTATCTTAAATAATGTAAAGGTCGAATCATTCAGATACGAACGTCACTATTGAAAAATCGATTTATGTACACACTTTTACTTTCAAAATATACGAAGGCGCAATCATATGACATGTGTAGTCAATACGTTTATCTCGGTACATTATTTTTCTTTTTTATCAAGTATGTTTGGAATTCCTGACGATCGTCAATGGCAGAAGTGAATCGAACAAAGTCTGACTTGATGTTTCAGGATCGATACCTTCATAGTCCTTTTAACGGGTACTCGTTTCAAAATATCAAGCCGTAAAATCCAGTTCGCCGGACCATCGCGCTATGTCTACGCCGCCGAGAGAAAAGCGCCCTGAGCGGTCCATTTGGATTGGAGTATTTGCGCAGAGTACAGCGAAAAGATCTGCCGCGAGTTTTTCTTTCGATTCTTCGCGCTTTTCTCAATACGACATATCGAAAGCACAGAAAAAAAAGATACATATAAACGTTACACGAAAAAGAAGGCAATCGCTCTTCAAGGATAAAAAAAACGTTATTAGCGATATTGTGTTTTTTTGCCACCCAAATTCGATAAATTCCTGCTTGATCAACCTGGGAATTTTTAGATAGCAGCTTCTTCGGATTCCTCTGAACTGAAAATTGAATTCTTCTCGTCGATTCGCTCGCGATGGCAGTCGTTTCATTTTCTTGCATCGTGCCTCTTCTGGGCTCAACGAATGGCTCTTCTTCCTTTGGTCTGGTTTCTTCCGTCCTTTTCCTTCCTGTTTTTCTTATCTCGGTATATCTTCGAGGCTTATCGAAATGGAAGGTATCTTGCCGAGACCTGGCATCCAACTCAAAAAAATTATTAGGAACTCCTTCCCGATTTTAGATTATTATTTTGTATTCTCTTAAAAAAAAACTCTCCTTAAACAGTTACGGACTGATTGGCTACATCTTAAAACATTATAAAGCGTTACTCTGTAAAATCTCTGTAAAGTTTTGACAATTTGTGGAATCGTATTGTCGATGTTACCAATACACATGCATATTTTAACGCTTATATATGGCGGTTTGATTTTCATTAATTGCTTTTCGTGTGATATTACGAATCTCATACCACGCAAATAAATTCAGCATCGAATGATCACTTTAATGCCGAATATATGGGATACGAATATAGATTAAACGATATGAAGTTCAGACTAACGGTACTCTCACACAAATGGCAATAAATTTTCACGTGTTGTTTTCTGCGTTTATAGTGCTTATAGGATAGTAATTAGTAGAATATTGCAAAAAAAGATTGATAATCAAACTGCTTTTCTAATGGAGGCACCATTATACCTTTATTTCATGTGCTCCATCATTTGCAACTGATTGATGGAAGTTTCTAAACATGCACGAGCTAAAGCGACGGTTCTCTAAGCGATCAGTAATACGTCAATTATGCAAATGATTGCGCAGTCGGGTTTACGCGCAACGATCTGCGAAATCATTAAATGACGCGTGGATTTCCTTCAGCGTGCCCCAGGCACTGCAGAACCAGCCGCGACACGAGCGTATGGCTTTTTAAAGTTGGCAAACGAGTCGGGACAGTTCCTTCCCCATTCACCATCTAAGTGCATCGACTATCTCGTAACTACAATCAAAGTGGCCGGCCGGCGCGCGCCTCGGTTACGTCAAAGTGAAACCGACGATTTGCTCGTTGTATAATGTATAATGTATCGATGGATTCAACCGTGGATGACTCGCGCGCAAAGTGGCAAGAAGTTACACATTTGCTTCCACGCACACATACGTAATCAGTAACAGCGCACGTGGCTTTCGCTATCCTTGGTCATTGATGTGTTTGTTGAAGCATGTGCGTTGATACGACGCTGTCATAACCGGCCGTGAACATCGAACCTTGAATACGAATTTAGAATGTTACGTTTGTCAAAAGTGAGCTTGTCAAAACCGTAACTGGAGGCAGCGCGTGGCCGGGTCGTTGATCACATTCTCGCACGACCTATCCCGAAGGTCGTACTAATCGCATTATCCAATTGATCCTCGAAATGTTAACACTCCGCTCCGAGTCTATTTTTCCGACAATTAAGACTTCATATTGGATTTATCCATTTCGATTCGACGGAAAGATGAAAGATAAAGCAGACACTTTTGTTCAAACATTTATTATTTTACAAATTACTGTTATGTCGATTTTGAAACTGAAAAATATATGACAGTCTTTGTGTTATAAGAACTGATGTAAAAGTAGAATGATATGTTTTAAATTTCAATTTACCCTCAAAATATACAATGAATTTCTGCTTTATTCAATTTGTTTAAATTCATATAGAAATAAATGGACTGATTTGGTTAAACATCTTTCGCAGTTTGCGCTTTATGCATGGTTGCGTATAAAGCGTGCTGGCCTTTTGTTTTATTACCCTGAGCCAGAAACGTAGTTAACGCGAGAGCATCCGAAACTGCGTTATGATTCTCCGCATGACACGAGTATTCTAAAGCGCTAGGCGAGAATATTCCCTTAATTAGTTTAGCTACATTTCCATATTTATGCGACGAGCTTGCAAGTCAGGCACATTTTCGTCGACGAGATACTTGCTTGACTTAGGACTTTGTAAACTTGTAATCAGACAAGGTAAAATCGTATGTTTCTGCAAAAATGCATAATGCAATTAAAAATGCCTTGTTATATAAAATATTATACATTCTTTATAAATTCAATGACATTAATGGAACAGTGTAAATTTTACATTTTTAAATTTATATTGTAATTATGACGCAGACATTGAGAAAAATTTGGAAATAGCTATCAAATGTTGAGTAAAATAATGCCAATTAAATATTTAATTAATATAACAAAGAGTAATAAAAAAAATTGGCAATTCTAAATATTTTTAGTTATTTTTGATTATATTAATCAAATATTTAATTATTTTACTCAACATTTGGTAGGTATTATCAAATTCTTTTTTTTTCAGTGGATTTGCGTAAAGTATGAATGATTTAATAATAATCGCGGCGCGCTTTGTTTAGGAAACATAATAACTAATCTTATACGGCAATGACCGTGATTGATCCGGTTTTTCACATCTTACAAATGATACTTATAATACTAGTTGTTTACTTGTATCTTGGTGGCACGCGAGAAATTTACGCTTGGTTTAGTATCGACACGGAATATTAATTGTTATATCCTCTCGCACGACATAAATTATATGTAATTATGTTTATAGTAACGGTCTGAGCAATGTCAGACCGTTAGAAAATACGACTTGTGTGACTTATTACTGTTAAACAAGAATTCAAAACAGCTTTATTGTCTATTTCAACAACGATATCAATTTCTATCAAGAATTCGAATATTCCTTTCAGTATAATTGTTAGAATATTTATACAGATATGTTATATATTGTTGAGTATTAATCAGTTTTTTGTTCAGATATGTTCATAAACGTATAATGAATGATATTGATATGATACAATTTTATTTAATACATCAAAATTGAAATTTATTCGATATTTATTAATCTCACGCTATTATATATACACAGAATAATAATTTTTCAATCAAATATGAGAAACTTAAAATAATCCAATGCATAATAAATGGTCTTCATATTGAGTGTATAAAGTCGATGTCAATAATCCGATATCTCAACAGCAATTAATTAATTACAATCATGTAAATTTGCGGTAATAAATATTTTACAGTCCTTACTGTCGAATAAATATGATTATTGATATTTATACTATATGGACCATGGAAAAATAGACTCATCACACTTATAACGAAAATACAATAATCAATGCATTTGCCCTAGATAGGATTCTTTTTCTTTCGTAATTCTGTTATGCACAAACATCACGATCTAACGCTTGATATTAAATATAACCTGCTAATTTTCATCTCACGTTTGTATTATTTTCATAATTGATGCTAAATATACGATGCAAAACAAGGAGTTATTTCCAAATCAATCAGAACTGATTTGTTAGCATTTTATATTTATATTCTTGTCACTTGCCAGTCAGATCAATACATGGTCTTCAGGACTTCCGTGTATTTTGTCAGACTTTATTTAGCCGGAAGTTCGTTTTCTCTCTTTTCTCGCGCCACATGTAGAGCGCTTTTCGTCGACTATTTTCCGCGCCTTATGTAATCGCTTCCTGTGTTCTCGCCAAATTGGTCGCTTTTGACGCGGCGATACGTCGTGATTCGTGTTTATTTATGTGCAGCGACAAGCCCGTCGTCACATTGTAACCGTGTACACATGGCTACTCACGAACCCGCCGAATCGATATCGCGTAGCCTAGTTTTGCGGTGGAGGCTTTAGAATCGCGCGATTCTACGGTTTCCAAGCCAACTGTCTCCATGCTACGAGCGAACTTTCATTGCAATTGGTAACCATCATGATTCACGGTATCTATTTGCTGCTGGATAGATACAGCACCGCGAGATATAACGAAGCGCGCGCTGAAAGGAGATCTCCAGCTTATTACATTTCCTCTATAAAAAAATGCAATAAACGCACGACGTTTTATTACATATATTACATAACGCATATTGGCAGCGTAATACATATTTTTAAGTATCCGCCTATAAATTCAATTAATTAATTTACGAGCGAATTTGTGGTATTGCTGATAGTGCGAATGACATTTTAATTTGATTAATAGAAACTATAATTAATTAATAATTAATTACTTTGACTGAGATAAACTTGTGTAATCAACTTTATGTTTATAATTTACATAATTATACTGAGCTTAATTAGAAAGAGAAACATGAGAATAACGAGACAGATGTAGGTGCACAAAGATCGAAAGAAAAATTACGCTTACGTAGACACTTACGCGTGTGTGCTTTCCTAAAGGCATTAATAAAAAAAAAAATAAAAAAAACAAAAAACGCTGAGTAGTGATCAGTCTACTAGGCAGACGATTCCGCCGAATCAGCGGAATCCTTCGTGCAGGAAGAACGCTACCACGTTAGCCAAATAAACTACTCCGTGCCAGTAGCATCCTGCGAGCTTCAAAAGTTTGTGGCAGAAGTGTTCGCGCCAGACGGCGCGACGCTTTCTTACAAACTGTGCTCAGCACATATGTGCTGGTCGAATCGGCATCGACGCACACATCTCACGAGGTATTCAGTAGAAACGGATATGTCCGTCTGTTCGATTTCGTAGAAGTCTGACACTAAAAAGTGAAGAGTTCACTCAAAAGGGCATGTCAATACGAAGTAAATTATACAATTATATTATCCAACTGCCAATTTTATTCGCACAGAATTCTGTTACTGCAGATTATATTACTGTATCGTTTACAATACTCATTTTCGCTTGTATTTCATTTTAATTATTTTTTTTATTTTATAGAGCGTGTGTATAACAAAATGCATATATATATATATATATATATTTGTATTATGTTTTTAATTTTATCTTGTTTTAATATTATTTTTTAATTTTAATTAATATTTTAATATTAACTTTATACTTTTTTTTTTCATTAAAAGTAAATTTTTTAATTGACTAGCGTTCTCTACTATCGTGTACGATCCGATTTATTCTACTCGTAAAACGAATAGCGGTGGTTTCGCGGCGAGATGGCTGGCATTATCCATTAATTACGTATGCCTGTATTTGGCTTTAGCAATTAAATACTCAGGCAGGTTTATAATCCTCCACTTCGGAATTATTTTTACAAACATGTGGACTTTTTTTGTAGTAGGATTACGATTGTAATTTATATACGGTATCGGTATTAGTATAAATAATGTGTGTTAAAATAATTCATTCGTACGTTCCACATTAAATATAACTGACACTTTTATTACTATGAAAAATCATATTTAATATTATCATGAGCTAAAAAAATCAAATAACTACTAAATAATACGAAATATGAAAATTGATCTTTCATCGCTAGTTATTAAAAGAGTAATATTTTACCGCGACATTTGGAGGAATATAAATCAATACCCTATATTTGGTGGTATTCCAATATAAACTATTTACAAATGGAAAATATATCTAATATTCTCGATACATTTGAAGAGAGCTGATAGGAAAAAAAGTGAAATAGTATTTTGATAAATGTCGCAATAATATTTTAGTAAAATTTTTTATTGCGTAAAACTACAAGTTAATTACATTAAACGTTAATGTATATGAATGAGTGCAACAAGCGAAAAGTGGATAATTATTCGTCATATTCGCGAAGCGTGAACGTCATAATCGAAATGTACTCGTACTTTTGTTAACCCACTTTAGCTGATCGCATGTAAGCTGCAATAGAATAACTTCGCATCGTCGCATTCGACGCGATTTTGTCTGAACGAACGAAACGAATCGAGTAGCTTTCAATATTGTCTTTCTCATGTGCACAAATATGCAACATGATTAAAAGTGGTAATTCCAAACATCAGTTCGCGGAATTAAAAGCAACGAACTCTGATTGCCAATACATCTTTCGCGTGGTATTCAAATATTCTTCAATGTAAATTTTCGTGTATCTTAAATTAAACACAAATGCATAAAAATTTATACTCGTGAGATAAAGTCATGATACAT
Source organism: Solenopsis fugax (assembly GCA_003595255.1). NCBI lineage: Eukaryota > Metazoa > Arthropoda > Insecta > Hymenoptera > Formicidae > Solenopsis > Solenopsis fugax. The sequence continues at coordinate 1,431 of QKQZ01011486.1, read as the reverse complement.
GCGAGTTTATAATTATTTTTAAATACGTGTATTTATGATTCAAAATTGTACTTCTATTTTTGACTTTAACGCTTATAATTTTAATATTTTAAACACTCAGAACGATTTTTTTTCATATTACTTCACTTACAGCTCTTATTTAGAACCACAAAATTTTACCAAAGTTGGAGCTTCTCCTGTCGATCTCGCTTAACCTACTAGTTAGTTCGTCAAATTCTATTAAAGATAAAATTTTGTTTCTATATTTAATGTTCTTATTAAATTTTCTCTGTTTTAATATTATATCGTATCTAACATCCCTATTTTTTCTATTATAATCTGAACTATTTAATAAAATTTATAATACTTATTTTGTAATACACTTTAGCTGCATTATTACTCTTTATACAAAAATTACATACATATTGTTTGTATCATTACAATTATTCATTAAATTTTGGATATTTGAAAAATAAGTAAATGTACAATTGTCAATTTTTGTTTATTTAAGTTCTTGTAGATTGACAGAAATCTCTGCATACACATTTGATTAATATTCATATTAATACAAATAGTAATAATATGTAATAAGAGAATTGATCGAATGTGAATAATAGTAATAATATTCAATTAATACTGAATTAATATTACATTATTCGTTAGATGACATTTATCCTGACGTTATCATTATCATCATGAAAAATGTTTAAAAAATCGTTAAAAAAGGCAATTACAATTTTATCTCTCTTGAAAACCTCTTTTGAACCTCAGAGTGGGAAATTTTCCGATAACTATCGTTTTGAAGTACAAAATAGGAGCTCAATTCCCATACAGATTACAATCTTTATTATAATTCTCTCGAATCTACATACGTCCTATAACTAAAGTCAAAAGTGGGAGAAAAATTTCGACTAGGACTACTAACTGCCGTTATTTATGTAATTCACTTTGGCTCGCGAGACTATGTAACACTCATGGATTTTACGGAGCTCAATGAATTTCAACCATTACAGAAAACTGTTTTCCCGAGGAAGCTATTGTGCGACCATCGCGGCGAAGATAACGCAAATGTCTTGGCAGCGACTTAAAGTCGCCCGTCTCTTTTGGCGCAGTCGCTTCGGATGGCCTCATAAATGAAACGCGCACATATCCTCTCGACTGCTCCTCAAGGTCGGGTTGCATGTAATCAGGCAGGTGAACGTAGATTTGTGCAATCGCTCTGTCATATGTCGCATCTGCGATTGCGATGCAGTACGACAAACGTTTTAGCGACAAAGCATACGTGTCACTGCAATACACGTGCTTGTTCGGGTCTTCGCAAATATTCCAACATAGAAGTAAATAGCGTACGCTGCGAATACCTATTTTATCATTCTGATTAAATAATCATAAATAAAATTGGAGATATTCGACCGTTAATGTAATACATACAAATTGAAATGAGAACGCCTT
>QKQZ01011473.1:1139-11435 GCA_003595255.1 Solenopsis fugax | reverse complement strand
CCTGCCTGACCGACTACGGCCGACCGGTCTGTCACCGAGTCGTAACCTAACGAACAGCGCACGTCCACCCGATTGGTNCTGTCACCGAGTCGTAACCTAACGAACAGCGCACGGCCACCCGATTGGCCCAACGACTCCTTCTCCTATTCGCTAAATATCACGCGGATATTTAGTGATCTGATCATCTCCAGTTTGGTCTCGCGCTTGCTCACCCTGATCCGACGAGCAAATCCGAGCGAGCAAAGCGTTACCGTCACAAGACTAAGCGGCTCCCTGATATGTAGGGGTGGAGAGATGATGCAAGGCGCCGATACTTCGGCTGCTGCTGAATAAAAAATTGCGACGCGAATATACCGAGTAGACAAAGAAGTCGCGGATAGGTAGGCAAATATTGGTGCGAACATGACCTGTTTTGTGGTACATGATCCTCCGATGTGTGGGGTTGATTTCCGTTGGGGTGACTCAAGACATGCTATTGATATAAACAAATTGCGAGTCAATGACGATGGTCCAGTTAGACAAAGGGACAAAGAAGTTGCGGATAAAATATATAATAAGTCAATTAGCGCGCGGACTTCAGTAGGTGCTTCGGAAGACTACCGAATCGGTCGCAGTAGTAGTCAGCGGTCGATCATATCGAAGACGTAGTGATCGAAAATATTGTGAATATGAACCCGGGTGATTTTATGGGCATAGTTGATGATGTGTTCGAAAATGCAGAAGTAAATTTTGAAGAATTAATGGACGAAGAGTCTGAGGAAGAGTCCGTATTGTCCGACGATAGTGCGTGTATAAGCGATCAGAGTGAGGACCTCGAGGAACATGTGGAAAAAGTAGTGTCAAGTGCTGAACTCCATGCATTGAATTCTCGCACAAAACACTGCATGATACTATTTGGCTACTCGACGAGCGGTGCTCTATCCGTATGTGCCACGAGCATGATTGAGTCGACGGACGTTGAATTGGGAGGATTGAACGCCGTTCGAATCCACGAAACTGACCCCATTGGTGTGCTAAACGGTCGATATTGCTCAAACTATAGGCAGCCAATGTGTGTTTATATTCCGACCAACATGTGCCCATTGTGCATACATTGAAAAACATTTATGTGTGAAACGAGCCAATTATGGATATTAACGGTGAAGAGTCTGTAGACTGTGAGATACAAGATATCCTATACGCGCTCGAAAATGTGCCGGAAGAAACTGATGTGCGGCGAATAACGTCGGTACAATTTTTACGCGATCGAGAATTGGATATACGCGGAACCAGTGAACGCGCCGTGAGACAAGGTGTCGTCATTGATAAAGGTTCTGTTTTTGACTTGCCGTATCACGTGAGACGGGAAGTGTACACGTGGATTCGGGACAATTTGTGCGACGAGGCCTGTGATGAATATCAATATTATCGCAATAATCAAGGACGAATTTGTATTATACTAGAAGAGTGCAAGAGTGCCGAAAAAAGATACAGGCAGGCGGAGAAAATTAAGCGGCAGCTCTCCGACGTCGTGCATATTGAGATTCCCGCTGGTAATGGGAAGTGCACTGAATTGCTGGCGATAAACGTGTATAAATCGTACGACGACAGCGATCCTGAATGGTACCCCGAAAGGAGTAGTGTATTTAAACGGTGGTATGACACGTACTATATTAAGTACGACGACGACGACGAAGATATTCCGCTGGATCAAGTGGATCAGTGGCCTAAACTAGCAACTCGCTTTTTCGAAGTGAAATTCGTGAAAGACCATTATCACGTTCAAGACTTGTTGCGGTACTGTAAATCGTGTGGAAGAAATACGTGCAAGTGCTGGCTCAAAAACATGGAAAACTTTGAGCAAATTGAACGTGAATTGCTGGAGCAGTGCTCGCAAATCACGAATTTGCCGGAGTGTTTCGCGTGGCTGCAACGATGCGACGAGTGCCTCGAGCAGCTCAAAGAGCATTGTAGTGCCAAGCGTCCTCGAATCGAAGTTGGAAATAGATTATCTACGGTGTCAAGAATCGCGCGACTCACGGGTGAAAAGGAGCGGTTAGAGAGACGTTTTGTGTACGTTGGTGGTAAGTACGCGAACACTAGTAACAATGAAAAGAAATCGCTCGTGTGGCGCGAGATTGACGCTGCGTTCAGGAGTCGCATTGTGACCGGTGCAGTGATTAACATTGATCATATCGAGCCGCAGCAATTTTTGGAGGACGCCAGTGATATAGTGATCGAGCGAGTGCGAGACGCTATTGAAAAACATAATAGTGTAAAGGTGAACACTGTATTTAACAGCGAATTTGTTAACATACACGGCGAACGCGATAATAAAAATGTCGCGACAAAAAACTACGAACTCTATCGTACGTCAAACGTGCGCGAGTGGTATGAGCAGCGCGTCATCGAAATCACGTTGGCGAAGTTCGATGAACTCCAGGATCGCGAAAGCGGGTGGGCGCTAACGCGAATCCAGAACTTGACAGTGAATATAAATAAACATAATCCCATGCACGCGGGATGTTACTTCGAAGTGCCGCAATATATAAATGAGAAATGCGCAGTGATTAGTGTGCGTTCGAATGACAATGCGTGCTTCGCGTGGTCGATGGTGGCCGCCCTGCACTCCGCCGAAAATCATGTGAGCCGAAAATCGTCGTATCCGCATTACGCGGAAGTTTTGAAGTTTGGTGATATACAATTTCCAATGACTGTAAAAGACATTGCGAAATTCGAACGACTAAATAATGTGTCAGTGAATGTATACACTGCCGAGATGATAAAACAAGAGAAAAAAGAGATTATACGTTCTACATTCTCCCGATACGACTCTCTGACGACAAAAAAGAGAAACACGTAAATTTGTATACATAGAAGATCCACACGACAACTGCCTCGGTCACTTTGCGTGTATAAACAACTTGTCCCGACTAGTCAGCTCGCAACTGTCTAAAAAAGAACATAGGAAGTACATCTGTGATCGGTAAGTGTAATAATATATATAAAAAAAATTTCGCTTATAAAATATTGGTTATTTAAAAAAATTTATTATTTTTGATACAGCTGCCTGCATTACTTCAGCACCGACGAGAAGTTGCAGTCGCACGTGGTCGATTGTCGCCAAATGAACGACTGCGCCATTCGTCTACCCGTGAAGGAGGAAGAGAAATGGCTGCAATTTGAAAATTACAACAACAAGGAGCGCGTGCCCTTCATACTGTACGCGGATGTAGAGTGCGTTCTCCGGAAGATGGAGCCCGGGACAGAAAACACCTCGAATTTCTCATATCAGCATCACGAAATATTTAGCATAGGATATTATGTTAAATGCTCGTACGACGATGCATTATCAGGATATCGGTTTCGTCGCGATAAGGATTGCGTCGCGTGGTTCTCGAAAGAATTGGAGAATTTGGCGTATGATATTAAAGCAAAAATATTCTCCAATGTCTCAATGCCCCCTTTATCGAGACAACAGATGGAGGCATTCCATAGCGCGAAATATTGCCACATATGTGAAAAACTGTTCACACAGGAAAGAGGTGGCAAACGGGAAAGAGGTAGCAAACGGGTACGCATTGCCATCTTACCGGTCGGTATCGTGGCCCAGCACATGCCGATTGTAATTTAAATTATAAAGATTCGTACGTCATTCCAATCGTATTTCATCACTTGTCTGGCTACGATGCTCATTTCATAATAAAAGAAATCGCTACCGCGTTCGAAGGCAACATCGATTTACCTATAAATAAAGAAAGATATATTTTGTTTACGAAACACGTTGCTAAAACCGGCGAGAGAACGGAATATGATACAGTACGAAATTGCATAAAGCTAAGGTTCATTGATTCGTATAAATTTTTAAGCGCGAGTCTCGATAAATTGGCTTCTTATTTAAATTTCGATCAATTAAAAATTGCTCGTTCGGAATTTTCCTCGTTGTCGAACGAGGACTTTAAATTATTGACGCGCAAAGGTGTCTTTCCCTACGAATACGTGGATCACGTGGACAAGCTGCAGGACACGCGTTTACCATCGCGAGAATCGTTTCATAGTTCTCTTACCGGAGAAACGGTGTCAGAGAACGATTACGCTCACGCTGCAAACGTTTGGCAGCGGATCTCCATCGAAACCCTGGGCGAATACAGCGACTTATAACTGAAAACAGATGTCTTACTATTGGCCGATATATTTGAAAATTTTCGTGAAAGTTGCATGCAAAGTTACGGTCTCGATCGCGCATTATTTCACATTGCCCGGCTACACATGGGATGCAATGTTGAAATATACGCGTGTAATATTTAAGTTGCTCACCGACATTAATATGGTTATGTTTATCGAAAGTGGCATTCGCGGTGGCTTGAGCCAATGCTTAAACAGACGCGCAGGCCAATAATAAGTACATGCATTCGTACGACCAGTCGAAACCGTCGTCGTATTTAATGTATTACGACGTGAATAATTCATACAACTGGGGAATGTCTTAACCGCTGCCCTACGAAGAGTTTCGATGGGTCGAAGACGATGAAAACTTTGACGTAAACGCGATCGCTCCGGATTTGCTCACGGGTTATATTCTCGAGGTCGATCTCGAGTATCCAAAGCATTTTCACGATCGACACACTGACCTACCGTCCTTCACAAGATAAGCCTCCAGGGTCACGGCAGAATAAGCTTCTCGCGACGGTATACGACAAAAAGCGTTACGTCATCCATTATCGCAACCTGCAGCAGTGCACGCGCCACGGTCTTCGTATCGTAAAGATGCATCGCGTGCTTCAATTCGCTCAATCCGCCTAGCTTCGCGATTACATAGATTTAAACACAAAATTTAGAACGCGCGCGAAAAATGATTTCGAAAAAAATTTATACAAATTGATGAACGCCGTGTTCGGTAAAACTATGGAAAACATACTTAATCACGTGGACATAAAATTAGTAACGAAATGGGACGGACGATACGGCGCGGAGGCAATGATCGCAAAACCAAATTTTCACAGTCGCAGCGTATTCGACGAGAACTTGATCGCCGTCGAATTGCGTAAACTCGAGGAAAAATTCAACAAGCCGGTATACGTGGGCATGTGTATATCGGACATTTCGAAATTCTGCTTGTATGAATTTCACCACGATTATATGCTTCCATTATATAGCAACAAATGTAAGCTCATGTACACTGATACGGATAGCCTCATATACAGCCTCGAGTGCGAGGACGTATATGAGACTATGAAACGTGATATAGCGAGATACGACACGAGCGATTATTCGGCGAACAACTGGTACGATATGCCTCTCGCAAATAAAAATGTACCAGGTCTAATAAAAGACGAAAATAACGGTATGATAATGACTGAATTCGTAGGATTCAGGGCGAAAATATACGCGGTTAGGGTAGACGGTCAGGACACAAAAAAGGCGAAAGACGTGAAAAGCAATGTAGTAGCTCGAACTATTGAATTCGAAGATTACACGCGATGCTTGAAAAATGAAATAAAAATGTCCCGTCGCCAGGCGTGTATACATTCAAAGCTGCACGAAGTATACACAGTGTCCGAATCGAAAATCGCGCTGAGTCCATACGATGATAAAAGATATGTTATACTGGATTCAACTGAAACATTACCGTGGGGACATTGGCGGATACCTTTGTAATATGTATAATGTGTTGCGATATTTATATAAGTATGTCTTTCGTATGCGGTAATTTTTATAAGTATGTTCTTTTATAAGTATGATCTTTTATATGTATATTCATTTATAAACATGTTCTTTCACATTATATATATATATTCATTTATAAACATGTTCTTTCACATTATATATAGACATGAAAAAAGCGCACCGCTCACTTGCACACCGCTCACTTGCAAACCGCTCACTTGCTCGGTAGGGGACCTCGCTGACGAGATGGATGCGGGAGGGCGGCTAACCCCCCGTTTGTGCGTGCGTGCGCGCGCGCGCGTGTGTGTGTTGTGTGTATGTGCGTGCGCGCGCGCGGTGCGCTTCTTTACGTGTCTAATTGAGCGGTGGGCAAGTGAGCGGTGCGCAAGTGAGCGGTGTGCAAGTGAGCTGTGCGAAACTGAACGGTGTGCAAGTGAGCGGTGCGCTTTTTTCATGTCTAATTGAATGGTGTGCAAGTGAGCGGTGCGCAAGTGAGCAGTGTGCAAGTGAGCGGTGCGAAACTGAACGGTGTGCAAGTGTACGGTGCGCAATTGAACGGTGTCTAATGGAACCGTGTCCAAAATATCGTGTCTATTTGCACGGTGTTTAATTGTACGGTGTCCAAGTGAAGACTCCGGATTATAACGCGTCTTCATGCAAAATTTCGTCTCGCCGGTGCGTGCAATTCCTCGACGATTCGTCGCCTCTCGGGCTAACGATTTTTTTCTTCGAGCTCATGTTTCAGCGAATTAAATTACGATTGACTCGTTTCGCAGATAGGCGATTTAATTTATTATAATAATAATGCTTGCTTTGCGTTTATCATTTCTTTCCGTCGTTCTTCAATAACCTTTCTTTGTCTTTCGGCACCTGCCGATTAGATAATCGTTCGTAACCATTTCTGGCCCGATCTACTGTTCGATATCCATCCAACAAACGTTCCTGAGTCGCTCGATAGTGATCCTGAACCGTGTAGTAGTTATCTGACAGCCGTTCTTGCACATTCCGTTGATTTAAAAACCGTTCGAAATTATTCGTTTAACGTTCGTAACCGTCTCTTCGACGTTCATTGCCGCTCATTATCTTTCGTTATTGTTTCTGGCTCGGCTTTAATTCGACTGACTCGTTTCGATGATACGCGATTTAATTTATAATGATGCCAGCCTCGCGAAGTTCCTTTACGATGGACAGCATCTCGTTGCCGTGAGCGTTGTTGCCCGCTCGGTGAGAAGCGTCGAGCAATCGGAGTCGATCCACCAGCTCGTTAGGATCGTCCCAATGCACGTAATCGATCTCGTTGTCAGTCAATCTCATGGCATGGTATCACACCTGCTACATCCTTACTACTTTTAAACGTAGATACGAGCGGACCGATGATGTTCTTGTACTTGTATCCCCTGTTACCCTTGATGGGATTAGCGGCTCTATAGCCACGTTTGTGAACACTCATTGCCATCATTATACTTTTATACTTTTGTTTGTCATTTTCGGTAAATACAGCATCATCGGGAAGTCTCTTGAAGATCAATTCGCATAATCCTGGCGTACCGACGTATCGCACGTTGTCTATGATTATGGAGTCGTTTTTGTCAATTTCGAAATTTTTATTACCGAGCTTCGCATCATTATCGAAATAGACACCGTACACGTTATCGATAGCATTACTGTCGCCGTCACCGAAGAGCTGGCCCATGTACTTTCTTCCCAGCTTATCGAATAGCGCCTCGCAGCCCTCTTGCGTTTGCAGAGCCTTTCTGACAGACTCTTCGAGCGTTGATTCACCGGTGTCTTCGAAAACTTGTTCCTTCCACACGAACGTTGCGGACGTTTCCGCAGATGGTTCTATCGGCGATTCTATCATTGTAGAATGAAGCATAGGTGAACGATCCGAAGTGACGTTCGATTGTCTCGCATGTTTCCCTTTTCCTGGCACTGGCGATAATTTCAACCATTTGTTATCTAACCAGTACTCGTCGCCGTAGCCGTCGTCGTCACTATCCGTGTGTCGTTTCTTAATATTTTTGGACACTTCTCTCTTTATGTCTTTAGCTTCTCTCTTAATTGGCTGAGATTCCTCGGTATGCTCGGCGATCTGTTTCAGAGGTTCGACGTTGGGCTTGAATCGTCTCTCCATCGCGATATCCTCTTCGATCCTACCGGCCTTCAAAGCGCGATGTTTCTTGCGAATCAACTCGCTCGTCTTTTCAATCTCCTTCGCGAGTTGTTCACATTTCATATTAGCCATGTTCGTCTCTGTCGAAGTTTCGAGAACGACTAACCGTTTCGCGATATCGCGAACTCGTTAAATCCTTTTCTTTATCGCCTGTTACTAAGCGAGCTGTCCTTGTCTATCACTAGAAATCCGTACTCGCGCTGCCAACAAGTGCGACACAGCGCGCAAAATTCGTCGTACGACATGTCGGTGTTTACGTGTTCGTTGTAAACGTGTTTTAGGTTGGTGCCATCCTGTTTGAACAGGATTAGAAGGTTCGCGTTGTCGCGTATCAGATGTTTAGGTATCCTAGCGTACGTCTGACAGAGATAGAAACAGTCGATGTTCGAGTAACGGCCCATCGAAAAGTACTATCTCACAGCATTTTGTTTATCACACGCAACATCGTCGAAGACAAAGATCGAGGACGCGACTCGCTCGGCAGCACGACGTCGCTGTTATTGGAGAACGTAAAGTAGCCTATTTCGTCGATCGATGTCAATAAATTTTCGAGATATCGATATTTCGGTTGTTGCAGTGATTTCGAGTAGACGTACACGTTCTCAAACGTACACCGTGCGGACACTCGAGCAGGCTTATGAGAACGTTGGTTTTACCGCAATTCGACGGATCGCAAATGATGGCGCGTAAAGTACTCGGTAGCATTTCGCCGTGCTTCCGCTCCTGCGCGCTATCCCCCATCACTCGCAATTTCTCGTCGCAGTTCATAACGCGTATCGTCAGCGACTATCGCACGAACTTCATGTTTACATTAAACTCGATGACACGTCGAGCGCCTGTTTATAGGCGCGCGGAATCGCGAGTCGCTCAGTAGCAAAAATGTATCTCGCGCTATCACATCCCTCCGATATTCTGGACTTGAGCGCAAAGTAGTTGCAATATATATCGAAAATCGTACTGTTACACGTGTACGGCTATTGCAACAACCGCGTGTGGGACAAGCTTCCTGAATATATAATAGCGAATTCGGAGGTTCGAACCTATCGTCGCTGCAAGGAGCACTACAATCAACCGTGGCATCAGCTGCACATCGACTGTCCCGCACCGAGGATAAAGGATTGTAGTGAATGTCTGCGTCGAGAGAAGGCTGTGCCGGAGGCCTGCTGAATCGAGCGATAAACGCGCTTCCTTTCGAGTTACTTATCCCCGGCTATCAGTTTTGCGACCCAGGCACTCGGCTGAAGAAGCGGTTAGCCAGAGGCGACAAGGGCGTAAATCCACTGGACGCGGCGTGCCGCGAACACGACATTGCGTATTCTCAAAGCAGTGAACTCGCCGATAAACACGCGGCGGACAAGATACTCGTCGATAAAGCGCTAGGACGCGTAGTTGCGAGAGATTCGACTTTCGGAGAGAGAGCCGCTGCTGCAGTCGTCTGGGCAGCGATGAAGGCCAAGACAAAGATCGGCATGGGTATGAAAGCAAAGATGAGAAAGAGGAAGACGAGAAAATGAATACTTTCGACGGCGAAACGAGGCGGCGTGTTACCGATTCTGCTAATGTTGGGCGCGCTCGAGTCCTTGATCGGCGGAGCGGCCGGCGTGGCGAAAGCGGTAAACAACAGCAAAACCGCGCGACGACAGCTCGAGGTTTTGCAACGCCACAATCGCGCCTTGGAACAAGGTCGCGGGCTGTATCTCGCTCCGTACAAACACGGAAGAGGACTGCATCTCGGTACGTACAAACGCTGACAGGGCGCATCAGCGAAGAAAAAAAAAACGTCAAAGAAACGATAAAAATGCCCACGGGCGCAACTACCGACGCGCAATTGGACCAGCTTGCAAAACGTATGCGCGTACCGTACTTTAGAGGCGTTTTCATACGCGACGCGTTACCGACGAGTGGCGCGCGTCGAAACGAGAGCAGTATCGTAAATCTGGACGATACGACTGACTCCGGTACTCAATGAGTAGCGTACGCAAAGAGGAGCAACCGCGTCGAGTATTTCGATAGTTTTGGCAATCTTCGACCGCCCCAGGAACTGGTGAGATATTTCGGGAACGGTATTATGATAGAATCCAACCGAACGTTCTATCAGACGTACTATCAGAATTTTTGCGGCCAGATGTACCTGCGGTTTCTCCAAACGGTCGAATTTAAAAAGACCGACGAGGTGCCGCGAAGTATCAGTATTCGTCGAGCGCTTTTTCCATCATGTCGTTTACGCTTACGTTGAGCGGAAAAAGCAGCGTTCTCGCTGCAAACTACTCTCCGGTCATAGATTTGACCGACGGTGACTACGAGCTCGATCTAACGCTCTTCGAGACTTATCATACTATACCGAACGTGAACGCCTCGAACAAATTTTACTTCGGCAAAGACAACGCTGAAATTACGATTCCTTAGGGTTCATACGAATTGCATGCCATAAATGACTTTTTGAAACCTCGCGATTTCGCAGAAACGTCCGCGACACG
>QKQZ01011463.1:0-12075 GCA_003595255.1 Solenopsis fugax | reverse complement strand
TTTTACATTTCCCTCAGTATGTGTGTGTATGTGTGTGTGTTTGCGTGCTTAAATTATTATACCCCCACCCAGTGTCGCTGCAATCGTTCTATCCTTTGTTTCCATCTGGTACGGGTCTCCTCCCTCTCTTGTTCACGTATTGTCTCCTTGTCTTTTGCCGTGAGCATGATGCCGTCCTCTTTCGCAGCCGCCACCCTGTAATATACCCTAGCGTGTTCTTCCGCGGACATGTCAAACGGAGCTATTCCCGATAACAGGGTTGCCGCATTGTACGATACCGTACGGTATGCAGCGATCACTCTCAATGCCACGATTCTCTGTACGCGTTCAATTTCATCCTTGATTCTGTTATTCCTGCCTAATTCCTCCGCCCATACCGGCGCTCCGTATGAGAGGACCGAGTGAACGACGTTCGCGTAAAGTCGCCTCCGCCTCTCACCCGGCCCCCTCAGATTCGGCATGATCCTGGATAGAGACGCTGCCATTTTTTCCGCTTTCGGAATAACAGCACGAAAGTGCTCCGAGAATCTCCATTGTTCGTCAATGATTACTCCGAGGTATCTTATCTTACTCCGGACTTCGACCAACGTACCTTCTACTGCGATCCATGATGTCTGAGGCCTGGGTTGTCTACGTTTCTTAAATATAATCGATTCAGTCTTCAATGGCGCAATTTGAAGACCCAGCTGGTTGATTTCCCTGCCTACGATTGCCAGGGCCACGTTTGTTTGCGCGACTGCCATTTCAATCGACGGCCCGGCTGTTATCACAAGTGTATCGTCTGCGTAGCACAGAACAGAGCTGTTCTCTGGTAGATCCAGATGCAGGACCGAGTCATATGCGATGTTCCACAGCAATGGGCCTAAAACCGATCCCTGTGGAACACCGCACGACATATGCCTCTTAGTTATTGCGCCCCTTTCGTTTCTATACAGCAGCGTTCGTTCCTTTAGGTAATCCCCCAGGACATTCCGCAGGTAAGCAGGGATCTCTTTACGCTCTAGCGCTGTCTTGATAACGCTCCACTTCAAGGAGTTGAACGCATTGCGTATGTCCAACCCTACTGCCACGACAACCCCTTCGCATCGTAGCCCTGTCTTTATTAATTCTTTAGCGTGTAAGACGGCATCGATCGCCGACCTACCTCTGCGAAATCCGTACTGTTGGTCCGAAAGGGCCTCGGTTTCTTCCAAAAAATCCGTTATTCTATTGGCCAGGATTCTTTCGTAAACTTTTCCCTCTTCAGCCAGCAAGCAAATGGGCCTATAGGACCCAGGGAGCCCTTCAGGTTTGTCTCCTTTCCTAAGCAGTACTAGGAGAGCCGCTTTCCAGATCCCTGGAAAGCGACCCTCCTCCATACACTTGTTGTATGTATGTAACAAGTGTTCGATCATTGAGGGGGTTACCTCCTTTATAACTCTGCCCGGTATCCCATTCGGTCCAGGGGCCTTATTATTTTTAATTGGTTTAACCGCTTTATATAATTCATCCTCGGTAATTTGCAATTCCTGGCACCATTCGTTCTCTCGCGCTTCATATCCAAACTCCGGATCATTCGGGAAAAGTTCGCTAACTATATTCTCGACCGTTGCAACTGGTAGAATCTCGCATACCCTATAGTGACCTTGCTTAATTTTCTTATTTACAATTTTATAGGGCTTTCCCCACGGGTCTTCTTCCAGCGTTTTCAGCAGTTCATCCCAGGCTTTCTTTTTGGCTTTTGCAATTTCTTTTCTAAGCACCCGTCTGGCTGTCTTCAGGGCTTCATCCAGTTGTGCCTGTTCTTCCCGACTCACCCTTTTCCTTGCTCTGGTGGCCCTCCTTCTGCACACATTGCACTTTTTACGCTTTAGGGCGATTTCTTCGTTCCACCAGTAGGTGGGTGTTCTGCCTTTTTTGGATATCCGGCTGGTCGACGCGTCCAGCGCTTCTCCCAGCGTGTCCTGGATCCACCTGGCCCATTCCTCGGCGGTTTTCTCCCTATCTGGCTCATTCCAAGTTTTTACCAGCACAGCTGCCGAGAGCGCGTCCCAGTCTATTTTCTTGATATTCCACCTAGGAAGCTCTTCTTTCGTTCGCGATCTTATACCTACGGTTGTACTCCTATCCAATAGTTCGATATATATATACATATGGTCGGAGAGTGAATCCGTATCGGTATCCACTCTCCAGCCACCGACCCGTCTCATTGCGAGCGCGTTCGCCCAAGTGGTGTCTACTGCTGATGTTCCCCGCGGGTGGCAGCATGTTTTGTGGCCAGTATTAACGACCCCGAGTCTGTGGGAAGCAGCCCAGTTTGTCATCACCGTACCTCTGACGTTGTGCACAGCATCCCATGAATATGCCCGCGCGTTGAAATCCCCCGCTACTATTATGGGTTCGTTCTTGTGTTTCTGGATTGCAGATGTAAGTTCGTCCAGATACTCCCCAAATAATTTTAAGTTTTTATTCGGGGAAAAATAACACCCGAGCACTGCCAGGCAACGCCATCTTACCATCACATAACCCGGGCCCCGCTCCAGGATCTTACATATTTGTGGTTCCCTTGCCCCCTGCCATGTGATAGCCACCATGGGCTTCGCTTCGGAGGACGCGGACCAACGGCCGTCTGTCGGTATTGTATGTGGCTCCGCCACAACTGCCAGCCCTCCGTTAATCTCATCCATCCTCTTACACAGTAAATCCTGCGCTCCTCGACTATTATTTAAGTTAATTTGGACTATTTTAGACATTATTAAATTATTCCTTTTCCTCATCTAAGACCGGGGAAGCCCTCCGTACTTCCTCCGCCGCTTCGATGGCAACCGATACATTTGACATTTCCACGTCAGGCATTTCGTTATCTTGTTCCGGACAAATATGAATGTCCGGCCGGACCACGATTGTTTCCACCGGTGTGGATGTCGCTTCGGCGCTTTTTTCCCTACTAGAGCTCTCTCTTTGTCTCTTCGTCGTTCTCCGGTCTATTGGAGACCCTCCGGACTTATTCGTGTAGCTTTTTGGAGGAATCGGCACGCATCCCTCGCTCCCTGAACGATGGTCCGATCTTCGACCATTGACCTGGCATATTTCGCAATGTGGCCTACTTCTGCATCTTGCAAGCTGATGCTCTCTGCTGCCGCAGTTGAAGCAACAGCCCGACAGATCGACTTCGGAGGGGCATCTTTCCCTTGTATGCCCTAGCGCCATACATTTGAAACACTGGAGCGGCCTTTGTTTAAGCAGCTCCGCTCTAGCCATCGTCCATCCAATTTTGACTCTCTCCCGTTCAGCGAGCTTGACGGCGGACTCGATTGGGCATCTCGCCCAGGCCGAGAACAGCCCGTTTCTCATCTGCCTGATGGGCCCCACTCTGATCTCAGCTACCGAGGTGTCTCCCTGTCTGGCCAGTTCTAGGGCCAACTCGAACTGGCTTACTGATTCGTCAAAGCCCGTTATCATTAATTCCCCTCTCCTAGTGGGACATGAGATTTTGATACCTCTATCGTTAAAAACGGTTCTCAATTGGCTAGCCAGTGCTTTGGCCTGACCTTCTTTTTCCTCTCCGGGTATCTCGATAATAATACCTCCGGTCACGGCACGTCGGACGTACGAGGTTTTTATACCGAGTGCTTCTAGAGATATATTATCTCTCGCATTTTTTATAATTTCCGCGTAACTTGGCCCATTCGGTCTCTCACAGGTAATGGTGACCGCCGCTGTTTTGGGGATACGCCTGCGCGCCGAAACAATCTTTTGTCTGTTCTCTTGGATCTTTAATTGTCCAACAGGTGTACGCCCTGACTCCATCCTTACCTTGTTTCGGTTAGTCATCTTCTGGCTATAAAGGGAGTCTGCTGTCTCTCTTTCCTCCATACTGACAAGTTCCGTCGACTTAATTGGCGCCTTGCTCCGTGACTGATCCTTTCCCTGCCCATCCTCTTCCCCGTAGTGTCGCTGGTTCAACTGTCTACGGTGGGCTTGTGGCCAAAGAGGTGTTCTATCTGCCCCCATGTCTCTTCTGTTCTTTTTCCTCTTCGTTCTTCTTCCTGCTACCTCCAGCCAGCTTCCTTCGTCAGAGGATTGACGAGAACTCTGCACATCTTTCCCTCTCTGCATGAGGCCATAGCCAGCCTGGTGCCCTTGGGGGGGCAGCAAAGTCCTCCTTTTTGCTTCCATCTTCCTTGAGTCCCCCCTATCTCTCACCGCATTTATCTGAGACCTCCCTTCGTCCGGGCCTAAGGATGTGTCTCTCTTCTCCAGGTTTACTTGTTTAACCAGGCTACCGCTTGGCTCCCTCCCTAGGTCTGTTCTCAGTAGTCCACCGGGCATTTTCAGTGCTGCAATCTCTTTTTTAAGTTCTTCGTTTTCTTTTTGAAGAGAGGCTAGCGTCTTTTTGATATGCTCCAAGTCACCGGAATTTACGGCTCTTATCGCTAGTTGTTGAACTGCCACTTTTCCGATATAGAGGGCTAGTTTTATTTTCTTGTCTAGATCCCCCTTTATGTTTCCGCA
This sequence comes from Solenopsis fugax, assembly GCA_003595255.1. Classification (NCBI taxonomy): domain Eukaryota; kingdom Metazoa; phylum Arthropoda; class Insecta; order Hymenoptera; family Formicidae; genus Solenopsis; species Solenopsis fugax. The sequence continues at coordinate 7,581 of QKQZ01011463.1, read as the reverse complement.
TTTCTCCCTAACTTTTTCCCCTTCCGTTACATGCCTAAGGGCTTCCGCCGCCATCTGTTCCGCGGACATATCCCTGAAACTATCGATAACTCCACGGATTTCTTTCTTCTGATTCGGAGTGAGAGAGACTTCTGAGCCTGGGAGCACATTTTTCTTCGACTTTTTCTTCGCACTCTGTACCCTTCTCATATCTGGGTGCTCATTGTATTCCCACTCCTCATCGCTTTCCAGAAATTTTCTAGAACCTGTCTTGAGTGCCTTTTTCCCACGGGTCATTATACCATGTCCCGAAAGGCCCGGCTTCCGCCGCTTAAAGGTTTGCTCTTCCTCACTATTGGTGCTTTTATCGATCCGCCTCTCCTCCTCGGGAGTCGGCGGTGAGCGTCTGACCAATTGGTCTCCCGCAATAACTGGGGGAGGTGCCACCCCGTATTTGTCACAAATTCCTTGAATTGTGATGTTCCTCTCGATAGATATTATTTTAGGTTTAGCCCTACTGGTACTGGGTCCAGGGTTTTCTGTTTCCTGGGCTGTGCCTACTGCATTCTTACTACCGCAAGCGATCGCTATGCCGGTAGAGGGGCTCGCTGCCAACTCCTCTACTTCCCCCTTGTCGGATTCAGGACTAGCCTCCGACCTGCCGCGAGCAGGGGATAAACCCGCGGCCTGCCGGTTGTCGGGGATCCGAACGCCCGACGCGTTTTTTCTTTGTCCTTTGTGCATTTCATATTCGTCATATTTGGGGTCTATTTTCAAGGGACCCCCGTCCTTGTCCGGCAAAAAGAAAGTTGTTACTCTCACACTGCCCCACATGTCGGAATCCTGGGAAGCAGTGTTACAAGATATAAATCGCTAACCCATAGGGAACACCGGTCCACCGAATTACCGCAAAGTTACATCCCAATGGGAAGTACACACTAGCGGACGCGCTGTCCCCCAAAGTCCCATCGGGAGGCATCTCACAGTGGGAGAAGTCATACAGTAACTGTAATCATTCCCCACCTTAAAGCTCACCAGTTGTATACGCCGGCAGATCTACGCCCTCCATGCTGGCATCGAATGATCTCTGGCCCAAGAGCGGGTGATCTAGCCAGATCATGCATGTCAGCATATATTTGTTGTGTCCTAAAGGTGTCCAGGATCAGCCTCTGTCTTCCCGTTGGATGAGGATCACGTCGACCACACGGTACGTCGACGTCGCTTGCGATGATCAAGCCACGTCGACGCATCAGAGGGATAACCAGTGGCATCCCAAGATGTCGCCATCAGCGCCGAAAGCGGCATCCGAATCTCTCTAAAAAAGAGAGAGCGGAGCCCCCCCCGCATAAGACCGTCCCCATCCCGAGATGACGTCGGCATTTAGTCCTAGCGCCTACGAATTCCGCTACGTTGCCGGTTAGAGCCGAATACCACAAAAACTCCAAGACGCGTACGTTCCCGCACAGGCTCGAAGCGGAGGCGGGAATCACCTCCGCTTCTCCCTCGTTGCAGGGCCGGCCCACTCCTGTGACGGGATACGCCTCGAGTGAGCCCCACCGAGAGGATCCACATCCTATATTTATCTGTAGCCTGAAACCTCTCATAGTTTACTCAAGATAAGGTAAGACTAAGTCTCATATGCCATATAAATAACAGAAAAAGAAAGGAACAATTACGCATAAAAAACATCATCAGAATAATTTCCAAGCCTATAATAATATAACAATACGCTAATTAACCTAGAATTACTTCTCGTTTAAATGGACAGTACAGCAGTTTCTTTCCTGCGAACCATTCGTAATTAAAACGCACACCGTATGGATCGTGTTAAAAGGCTCACCAATCATGTGCCTACGTCGACATGGATACGCCCGATTTCATTTGATGTTTAAGAAAATCAAGCAAATAGGGCACACAAGGTGTGTTCTATCCTTGAATATACATAATCAGTGTTTAAGTATCCTAGATATTCTTACTTAATTTGCAGTCACTCCATTGGCTAATTTTATATAGGGCTCCATTTCCGAGCTGGATGCAGGTAAAATGTCTACAACTTGACCCAGACTAAAGGGTCCATCATTCGTGCGCATTTAGCGACTCCACCCCTAAAATCACCCGCAGTTTCCAGTTAATCAAGATACTGGCCCCATTTTCCGCATGTAAGCCTGCTAGTCGATACAGTGGCCGCGCGGAGCAGCAACATATACTAAAAGATCGAACGCAGATATATATCGTAGCCCATTGGCTATACGCGATCGAGGCGGTTTGTGAACGCACTTGAGGGTCCGCCTTAACCATACGTTCACGCGCGATCATCTGCGGGACGCCGCCTGTCACCGAGTGGCGAGTAACCTCAAAAAAAGCACACAACGACAAAGCCGAGCGTGCCTGCGCGCCCCTTTTTCATTTACGCGTGTTAAAGCCTAGAATCTCAGTCAGGTAACAGCGTTAACGATACCACTGTATACAGGCATACTTTATCTAAATGATGTCAAATAGACATTAATTCAATTCCATTATAGGGGCGATCCTTCCCCTTGAACCTTAATTTGTTCGTTAAATATTGCAGAAAATATAGCAACCAGCCGCGCAAACACATGTATGCGCTATTGCCAATGTATTGACTCTAACCTGTTCCTACGAATTAGTCATTCCGTGGTCCTCGGAAGCAGAGCAGACAGCCATACATGCAAGGTAAATTAATATGCATAATACAGCTGCATTTCAGCTTGTTCAGTCTACATTTGATTTCACTATGATATAGACGTAAACATGTACCAGATCTCACACTGTACTATTCCTCTATACAGATTAGTATCGCTGCAATCATACCGCCTTCCCGCATACATTAAGCAAAGGCAGAGCGAAACTACACAAGCAGGGCTTATCAGGTCAGTGTGCATACTCACGATCCTGATGTATGTAGCCTTAGTTTTATATCACCATGGGATAGGACTAAGTGTATGCAAAAAATTCTATGCAAGTCGATAGCGCTGTGTTAAACAGCTTATACAAAAATTTAGATGTTATTATAATAGTTAAGAAATATAATTATTTCAGGTTCCATACCATTATGAGGCTCCTTCTCCTCAAGCCCCCATGAGGCTCCGATACATTCCTTACGCATTAACAGGATTATGGACCGTCTCATGTCATGCCTCGATACAAGAAGACAGACAGGCTATTCAGGTATAAATCAATACTGCTGCCCTATGATATTCCGATCTTAAGGATTCTAAATTCCTTATATGTATCGTAAAGAGATTAATGGTACTCATATTATTTATGCAATCATACTAGCACAGCGCTCAACCGCGATCCACACCATCCTGATGCAAGCAACGCAGGCTCACCCCAACCTACATCTGTCACATAGGAGGCACATATTTTTACTAAGCAGGTATCCCGTTAGCACTAAACCCGTCGCGTCAATTATAATATGTCCAATATTGCTTGATATTTATTGGAATGATTTTAATTACCTCTCATATTCTTTTCAGATTGAGACTTAAAGTCCCACCACATTAACGACAGTTACGAGCTCCGAAGCGTGCCATATGGCCCTGTGACTCCACTCTGTTCTAACTCTATCAGGGGAAAGTTACCGACTGCAATGAAAGCAGCGAGATCTTATTCCAGCCAGGGCAATCATTTCATTTCGACATACGTATTTACATCTACTTCCATTATATATATTATATCATGGCTTACGTCTAAATTAAGAATTTAATTTTATTCAACTGAAGAGCCAGAACACAATGTATACTATTTGGATAACACTTGTCTTTCTTTGATTGTTATAGGTTTACGAGACAAGCTCTAAGAACAATCAGTACTACAATAAGAATATGCTGCCCATGAATTACCATCGATATGGAATCCATTACAATAACTGTAATTTACCTTAACTATTTACAATATACTGATAGTATTTAGAATTAGAACTAAATTATTCAATTTAACTGAAAATTAATTAGATACATAAGCATCTATTAATATCCTCGTATAGTTTGAAAATAAGATATAACTCAATCAACCAATCTACTCAAAGTTATATTCTGCAGATTTTAAAGAAAATAATTTAAATAAACGTATTATAGTCATAATAATTTACAATATTTACATTCTCAGTAATTATATTTGATTTACAATATACTGATAGTATTTAGAATTAGAGCTAAATTACTCAATTTAACTGAAAATTAATTAGATACATAAGCATTTATTAATATCCTCATATAGTTTGAAAATAAGATATAACTCAATCAACCAATCTACTCAAAGTTATATTCTGCAGATTTTAAAGAAAATAATTTAAATAAACGTATTATAGTCATAATAATTTACAATATTTACAATCTCAGTAATTATATTTGATATACAAATCTACTATCATATAGGTAGTGAGCCACATTTATGTGTATCACACCATCCACTCGTATCTGCAGCAGCAAAATAACTTATTAAGCAGGTATCAAATCCCTTAAATAATTAGCTCTGCATTTATTGAAACGTTCTGTGTATAGACTCCCTGAACAGTCACCTTACTTTTAAATAATTGGCTATATGCATTAATACCAATATATTTCAGCATTTCCCGTGCTTAGTATTAAGCCATCGTCATTATAAAGAGACCTACCTTCACCAACAGCACCGTGGCTCCAACCTAATTATTACTATAAAAGCAAGAATTTAGATTTAGCGCATTGCATTCAAATATGCTTAATCTCAATTAACATTGATATAAACTAAGTAGGACAATATCATATAACAGAGACAATAACTCAACCCGCACATCAACACACTGAAAGTCATGATATTACTATGTATTCATATTTATAATAATAGTATACGATAACCATTCAGCCTTTCAGCTGTATATTATCATGCACGTTGTAGACTTTAAAGTATCATTCTATTAGTTTAGTTACACAGACCCCGAGGTGAGTAACTTCTTATTATGTATAAGTACTTAGTCTCTCATAGATTCTAATGTCTTTTCGTACTCAATATCATGAAACAGACTCAACACTCCCCCATGACCTCTACAATCAACGTGTATATTCATATGTATGTTGTGAACTCACATTACGTTTCAACAAGATAAATAGTTTCTCACGAAGTTACATTCAATAAGCTGGTAAGGACTGATCATATACAGCCCAATCATTAAAACAGTTACACGAGAAGTACAACTTCACAACACAATTACATAAATAAATTAATACATCGCACATTCGGCAGTGATAGGATTACCACTAACAATATTCGATGTGCACATTTGCATAGTATCAGTCCCAATAATAATGATAATTATTTATTTAGTCACTCTCCTGATTTAATGTCATTATAATATAAATGTGATTGTTTCGACATGACAAACCTACGTATGCATTAAAGACATTTGATTTGACCATTCAAACAGACCGCACGCTTCTCATACCTAATCTCCGCTCTTTTCCACTACACAAATTTCTACTGACTGCTTTACTACATATATTCATTCAACATCCTCTAAGAAAAAGGGCCCTCCACTAAATATTTCAGGAGTGACAGGCGTACATCTATTCCCGTCAGGAAGTCACGCAGGGAGAGATGCAAGCTCAAGAGTGAGGTAGTAAATCAAATATGCACAATGTTCTTGGTATATAAATGAGCCTAATTGACTGGCGAATTAACTGCCCTCCGAAAGGGAGGAAGTCCGAATATTCTCTCAACAAGTACTCGACAAATACATATACAAATCACATATACAGTCCCCACAGGACATATGATACACTCCGCCAAGACCGCACCCGCACACACCGCACAGCACGTTGACTATAACGTCACAGAGCAGTGCATGCGGGGGCGAGCCCAACCGACATGCGGCTCACTCATTCTGCGCGTGCATGCTCTTAGGAGAGAGCCGAGAAAGTGCATCCCTCCAAGAAGCTCATCAGTGGAGGGGGGAGTAAGCGGAAGATAAAATTCATCTCTCTTCCTTGATGTTAAGGACCTCCGTTGCGTAGTATGTCCTCCACCATGCCCTCCACATGCAGCACACTCCATCCATCCGCCCGTGTGACCCAGCCGTCCTTTCATCATTTACAGATACAGTGAAATTCCATGGGCTTTCTCCAGAAAGCCACAGCGCATCAAGTCTCCGAATTTGCACACGCTCAACGAGGAGACGTACTTCGCCGCTCCGGTCGCACATCCCGCATCGACCCGCGCATGCGCTGCCAATACACGAGTGGCACAGCGAAAACGCGTTTTTCCTCTCATAAGTCAATCAGGTGATCTTTTATCAACTCGAGGGGTTAAAGATAAAGCGTCTCTATAGTTCTGGTCACCCCGAGGGACCCATCTCTATAAACCACAGGCATATCGTCCTCCCGAAAGACGCCCATCATCGCCGCCATTACGCACTCCCAACGAGGAGCACATGTAGCGAGCCCTCGTTAATCACCGTAAATTCACAAAATCGATATCAGATCTATTCGCCCCCATGCACCAAGGTGCATATCGGTCCCGAAGGGCCTTATACAAAAAATTGAACGCGGGAGACGACTACGCGCATCTATTCACTCAATTATTAAGATGCGCGGGGACTTAGCCGAGGCGCCTCGGCCCGCGTTCCTAAAGACACCCATCAATTTTGCAATTGGACAACCTTTAATCCCCTCAATCTTAATATCTCGAAATTTTATCAAATAAAGTTATTGGGTCATATTGGGGTTTTGTAGGGGAGGTTGAATAGTATCAATTTTACTTGAACAAGTTTTTTATTAAACGATATTTTAATCCCAATTTGTTGATATCACAGAATTTTGACATCTGAAGTTACTTGAATAATTTATGGGATCCTATAGAGGGAGTCAAATGAATCCTTTTTTGTTAATAAAAATTCTTGCCAGGATGAATATTTAACCTCGAAATTTTCATGTCTCAGAATTTTGTCATATGAAACTAAAGATTTGACCGCGTGGTTGTAAGGAGGAGGATAAGCAAATCAACTTTGGTAATGATAAATTTTCCTTTAAATAAATATTTAACCGAGGATAGGTAAAGAAAGCTTGTAGTAATAATTATTTATATAAGCTTGCTCGAGAGAGAAAGCGACGACACTGGCTGTCAGATTGTAAAGTGTATGTGAACCCTTGTTACTAATGGAAATTTATCAAAGTTCTAAAATAGTAATTCTGTGGTTTCCGAATGTAAAATTGTTTGACGATGATAATTTACAACCGTTTAACAATTAACATCTAAACTGATTTGCACAAGGTTAACAACTGACATTAACTGATATACTGGATAATTATATAATATTGAACGATTATGAACGAAAATATTATTAAGCAGAGGTTATTATATTTTGATGATTATTATTACTTCAACGGAAGTTAACATTGTATGAATAATAAATNTGACATTAACTGATATACTGGATAATTATATAATATTGAACGATTATGAACGAAAATATTATTAAGCAGAGGTTATTATATTTTGATGATTATTATTACTTCAACGGAAGTTAACATTGTATGGATAATAAGTAGATGTAATGGGCCGGTTCTAACTCGGGAGCGCCGAGGGGGGTCGGGTGTGCGGGGAGGA
>QKQZ01011448.1:0-29036 GCA_003595255.1 Solenopsis fugax | reverse complement strand
CTCGGCGCTCATTGGCGCGGCCGCGATCGGGGGATCGCATATAGCCGCGGTACGCCGGCAAAAGCCGCGGGGCAAAGCGTCGGTGTTTTCCACAAGCTGGTCCGGCAAGTAACCTTGATCCGTTCGCGAGTCGCGTCAGCGAGTACGTGACAGCCGTCGTTCGGGTGAACCGGTCAGTGCCAATCGAGGCATCGTCGAGGCAGCAAGCGAGATCCCTGGGCAGCTTTTTCGAGGTGCTGACGTTCCCTGTGTTGTGCGACAGAATGAAGACGCTCCACGTTTTTCTCGTTGCGACGTGCCTCGTCGCGTGCGCGCGCGGATTTCCAAGTGAGTGCGACACTCTTCTAGCTTTTAAATTTTTGCGAAATTTCTTTTTCTTTCTTACGCACGCTCGAATATAGGGGAAAGTTGCCAAATGTACCACTTAAACTGTTTTTTATTTTATATTTTGCATTTGGTGCTGTTTCGGATGCAATCAAAGTTCGAAATTTTAGTTTGATGTTTCAGTCGTATATATTATTACATGTTAAACCTTTCAGTAATAACAAATTAATTTGTTAAAAGCTTCTCTGCAACATGCCTAAAGCGTACTTGTGGTCTCTTAATTCGTATCGTCTTCGAAAATATCAAATTTAATAATTGAAGTAATTAATAATATAAGGAAATAATATTTATTTTATTAATAATTTATTAAAAAAGCGATAAAATATTCAATAATTAATAAACAACATTCATGAAAACACAAGAACATCGAAATGAAACTAGCTTGAATTTATTTTTGTATTGACATATTTTTATTCATAGCAATTACTAATTTTACTATTATCACTTATATTAAATATTTTACATTAGTATCATTTCTTTATAGTAAAATTTGTAATGGTACGAATTGGGAAACTTGACAGAGCTTATAAAAATTTCTTTTTTTATAATAATTGTAAATATGTGTACATAACGAACGTAAAATATTCTGCAACAAGCTTTCTTTTATGAAAATATAACAATTTAAAATAAAATTCCATAATTACGTTACCAGCTGCATAAATTGATAAAAAATTTACAACAAATGCACTTGATTTTCTTAAATACTGATAGCAAGCACAAATAAAAATGAAACTTGTTAAATTTTTGTCTTTATATTGTTTATTTCTTATTTACTTTTATCACTAAATGTTAATTATATAAAGGAAAAATGTAAAATATTAAATAGTACGCTTTAGAGAGCGGTACGCATTCAACAACTTTCCCCCTATAATAATAATAATAACAATAATGTGGATGTAAAGATTGAATCCACATAGTACGACGAATTGTCACAGAGACTTCCAAATCTACGCGCTGTCTGAACCTCAGCATTCGAAGTGCGTTATAAAATTCCCACTAACTTCCTGACATTTAAATCAGTTTTTTAACCTTGTATCGATTGTGTCGAACGTGATTGCATTCTTTAATTAAATTCTAGCTTCAAGAGTCCTACCAAGGAAATCGTTCTGTATTATTCTTCCGAATTTTTTCCGTTTAATAATCAGTCGTCAATGCACAGAAACACACTTGTTACGATTGCGAATCTGAAATTAAGACCACTGTTTATGATTGTGACTTACTTTATAATTTATTTCCATTAACTTTCGAAATAAATAGCAATCGACGACAACAATTATTTGTCAATTTAATATTTTATCGAATAATATAATTACATTCCGAACTTTCTTATAATAAAATTTGTAATTGTGTAACTATTGTTTAGAACTGTCGTTTGCGATTATCTCAAAATATTTAATGCATAACTGCAAACCAAATTATTGAAGTCAGGATTGAAATGGAATATTCTATTGTACTATAATCGGCTCTTTCAATTTTGAAATGCGCAGCTATGCGGCGAAATGCCACGTTAAATCAATAAAAGTCGATGTGGCAAAAACAGATTCAAATCTAATGTCGGACAGCGAATTAATAGCGAGTATTTGCAAGCGCACTTCGTTAGTAGACCGAATGAGCAAATATTTCAGTTAGCTTGCAGAGATTCAGACCGCGCAAACACATTTATTTGACTTCTCGTCCTTTTTCAATAAACCAAGATAAGATTAGTGCACTCTCTAATATATTATATGCCAAACCATCCCGGATTAAATTAATTTCATGCTCGCAATTAAAAAAACGTTTTCACGAATAAATTATTGTATCTTCCGAAGGAAGAGGAAGATGGGTAAAGAAAGTTCGAGGCTTCACGCATCTTGAGTCGTAATTACAATCGCGTTCGTAATAAAGCGCAATCTACATTTTTCACACCTGTTTTCCATATAAAACGTCGAAATACCGCGACGTTTATCTCGGCTCCGCTCTCGTCTCGCATTGAACGATTCTTCGGTATTATTTGCATTCGGTTCACGACATTTATGCGTCGTTATAAGGCGAGACGGGTGCCCCCGACGGGCGGAATATCGCGATTGAATGTCAGGTCACGAAGAAATCGTGGAAGCAGATAGCACGCTCGAACTACTTAAGGCCGTTGTTTACTCGATTACAACTCGATATGAAATTCACTTCCAGCATAGACTTTGCTAATTAGCATCGGACCCGTTTTTGCGAGACGAGAACGGCAGGAAGCTCGTTTAATTGGAGCTGCTTCGTCCCCAAGATAATTGTCCGAGCGAATTCCCGTCGAACTCCAATTTATTCCTCTTGATTTTAATGTAACTTTATCTCTCGGGCCGACGTTTGTGTGTGTGTGTGTGTGTGTGTGTGTATGTATGTATGTGTGTGTGTCTCGACCGTTTTCAACCGTGCGGAAATCTTCACAAAAATAACCTGGGCTTTTCCGGCAAATTGCGAATCGCGATTTCGTCGCTAATTTATCAAGATCCTCCTCTGCTGAAGTTAAGACTTCAATTACACTTTGCTATATTCGTAAAACGGTTTGACATATTGATTTTTAAATGTAATAATTTCGAATGCAATAACTTTTCGAGCGTCGAGTACAATGATCTTTCAAAATGAACGACGTTTAAATCGTTCAAATGGATATCGTGTCATGAAATTTATTTTTACACAATTTTTATGCAATATTAATAAACTTTCATCTCGGCTTTGTTAACCACTTTTGTGCGGTGCATTTAGGAATGTGAAACGCGTATTCGTTTTCCCATCGCCCTGTTTAAAAATAACGTTTATGATTTTTACGATGTACAGCCAGCCCTGTGTCTAAAACAGATTAACGAGTTTGCATTCGAATAATTGTGCATGCATAAATGCATGCCGCGTTATTGCGGGGAGCAACATTTGTAAAACAGTCCCGGAACTTTGTGCATATTCGTTGAAGCACCAAATGATACGAATATTTCAACCAGTCGCATCGTGACGCGCCGCGCGTATTACGGCACACCCCGAATAACTTCGGAGCGGCGGAACAGCAATCAAAGCTTTCATATTGTTAATTGTTTATTGCAAAAGATACGGGGAGAAATACGCGTGCGGATGCGATAGTTGAGCCTCGCAGGAGAACTTTCGTAATTGTTGAATCACTGGCGGTGCGGCGGTGGCGGCGGTCCGTTCGGCCGTGGCGCACAATCATACAATTAAATTTCTTTCGTCACGGGTGAACGTTACGCGTCCGTTATTACTTCGGTGAGAAGTGTGACGCCTCCGGCGAGGTGTTTCTCCTAACGTGATGCATCTGCCAGTTTCCATACCGCGGCATTTCGCTGTTACAACGCGGTCTCCGCGCAGGAGAAAACGTCTGCTCTCATTACGCTCGCTGACAGCCGGCTGACGGCCGGGTAATAATGTAATTTTTGAGACTTCCCTGGCGACGACGGCGACTTGCCAACAAGCTACGAAAATCGAGTTTCGGCTAGTTTCGATCGCGGTGAGCTCCTCGCTGCTCCTCACTGCTCCTCGCTTCGTTCGTCACGCGCCCGGGTAGGTGAAACAGGCAAGGTGGCGGTTTGTAAGCATCAAACGACGCGCGAGTCCCGTCACGGCAGCCTACAGCGGATTGCGCTTATTCCTATTAAGAATATATAATCATCATCGCCGCTGCTGGGTAATCTTTCCGCTGGGTAATCGCGCGTCTCGCCTTTAAGACGGGCCTGCGTAATCATCTGCAATCGTAAATCTCCTTCGTGCAACAAACATGACGTTTAGCGCCGTCGAATCGGCGCGAGTGCTCTTTCCTCCGCACGCCACCGCTTTGCGCTGATCGGTTTGCGCGAATAATTTTACTTTATACACGAATCGATACTCGCACGGAGAGAACGGTTCTGTTGAAATATTTAAAAATTTAATTAAATAAAGATTTGAAATTGATTCTGTTAAACCATCAAAATAATTATATAGGACGCTCAAGCATGATGAGCAGTGCTGCAAAAAGTATTGACATTCTAGCGACTAACTTGAACGTCCAAAATAATTATTTCGATAGTCTAAAATTATTTTCAAATTTAATTACACTTTGCAAAACTATTTTCAAATCTGCATCCACGCTGAGAGAAAAGTTTTTTTCAAATGATGCAAGCATTTATTTGTTCTATTTAAGTAAAAATATTTACTTTTAAATAAATAGACATATTATCCTAAATGTATAACTTTGTGTTTTTACATTTTTTACACTTAAATAAAGATTTCACAAATAAGCTACTAATATTATTAAACTTGTTTAAATTGTTTTCTCAAATTAAAAAATCTGTTTATCTTGAATATAAAAATAATCTAGCTGTAAAGATTTTCTAGAACTGCAAGAAAAAATTTCTTGATTAAAAATTATTTCTTTATTTTATTCACATAAATATTTCAATTAAGAAATTTTTAACATGACTGCAAGTAAATGAGCTATTAGGACCCACGGAATAAATAATTTTTTTACGTTAGTACATTTTTTTGTTTTGAGATGTTTTTCTCTCAGTGTGCAACTAAATTTTTAGATACTTTAGCACAAAACCATTCTTTTCGTGCGATAATAACTAAATTTGCGAGATAGTTTATTGGGCACACGTGTGCGTATAAAGGGAATTACGCACATTTACGCTTGCTAATGATCAATTATGTTACTATCCGATTTAAATATTAAAGTATTATGTAAGATATAGGCTCAATTTAAATGCCAATTTAATTTCGTAAACTTCATAATATAAAACTGCATACATTTACTTTCTTATATCCGATCAGTACGTCCATTGAAATCAACTTTCATAATGCCGGTGTACTATTCCATCCCGTTACGGCAATCGCGGCTGTATTAATAAGCATTTTTCATTTCATTCAACATCGAGGCGAGTCGTCATCGTATATTGTACGCACGCAAGTAAATTCGCATTCGCGTGCTGAAAATGCGCCGCGTAAATCATTTAGTTCGACGCCAATTACAGCGGGAAAAAAGTCGTGACTAATTACTTCCGACACCTCGTTTGGTCTCCGAACGGTTGATTCACGTAGCGTCGCATGTGCCATTGCACAATCCGGTAATGTCATTCCTTCTTCCTATGTTCTGCATCGCGCTCGGTGAACCTCGCGTCGCGGCCCGGCCTCCCTTTCACCCGCCCGCCTCACACGTGCGATCGCACCGGTACGCACGTGTATACGTGTGTCATACTGTCTGCGCCCGGTACAATGCGGATGTGTGACGTGCACGATAGCGCAGCACGGCAAAGACAAATAGTGTGCTAATAGGTCGGATACTTCTGTGCCTCCGACTTTTTGCTTGAGAAAAAAATGATCCTCTGACCATTGATCTAACTTTTACATTAGACGACAACGTTGTCACTTGCGGCTGTACTTACGAATTACGATAAAAATGACATATCTGTATAATTCAAGTGCATTTTTTAATATTCTTTCTCTCAGAAAGATTCGAAAGGAACGACGAAAGACATCTCTACCGGGTATTATTATCTACCGTTCGCAGTAGCTCGCGCTACTCCGTACGTGCATGGAGTGTCCTTGCGTGTCGACGGCTTAGTTTGTTGTGCACCTCCGTATCTGGAGGCGAAGTGCTGCCGCGGATTATGACCAACTCATATTATTTTCCTGTCGCGAACAGCCTGACCCCGTTGACGTAGTGTTGGGCTTGCCTTGAGTGGCAGTGGCACCGCAGAATATGCCTCCATTAAGTATGCAGCCTGCGTCCCGCCGCCGCCTTACGGCCATTTAAATGAAAAAAGGCTGTGCGCCGCGAACGTTTTGTCGGCGCATCTTTTTTTTTTTATTATTTTTAATTTTTCCCAACGTAGCCCCGAGGTCAATATCTCGACTGCGAATGATTCTGCGCAATTGGTTGCATAGAGAAAAACTTAGTCCATTAGTCGCGTGATCCGACAGTTACGAATGATAGTTTGTGACGTATTCAGAAATAAAAGTAAATGCTATAAATTCAAGACGGTACGCAAAAGTGTAGATAGAATTAATAAAGATAAAGTTAAAGAGATAAAGTTAAATCTATTAAACTATATTCTTCTAAGAATTTCATATCTCGGACGTAAACTCCGATATTGTTCATATCTTTAAGACCAATAATTTTGAATAATGTAGGTCATTGTGACACTAGACATCAAATATCTGTATTCTTATTTTGCTTTGCCGTTACACAGTTTAACCCGTTACGGTCACCAGGGGTCCAAAGGACCCCACGCTAACTTTTATAAANTAACTTTTATAAATAAAACTCAATATTTTTTTAAGAAAAAAAATGTATTTACCCTCTTTTGCGTCTTATAACTCATCTCTTTGATTTTTGTTAAAATTGAGCACTTCAAACTTCAAAATAAATGTACTTTTTTTCAAAACCCTGTATGAAACTAATTTTTATCTGAAAGTATACTATTTTGAGAATACACCCCTGAATTTTTATTGAATTATCTCAAAAATTAAAAATTTTATGAATATTTTTGTAAAAAAGTCAAATTTTGCAGTTTTTTTAATTTGAATTTTTTCATTATGTTAAATTCTAAAAAAAAAAATTATTGGATAAAGAACAGACCTCAAGGTATGTCCAATAAAATTTTTGCGACGAAATATCAAAAAGCTGGCAAATGGCGACTGATTTTGTGCAAGGGGTCCAGTGGACCCCATGTGACCGTTATGTTATTATTTGGAAGTGTGACCTCAACGAGTTAACGCGTCTTAACAATCACTAGTAAAATATATCATGTCGTTTTTAGTTTCTATTAGTAAACAGAAAAATAAAAGAGATACACATCGTGTAACATTAAAATATAAATATGCAAGATTATAATTTTATCATACACGTGGGACCGCTGTAATGCACACGCGTGCAGCGGAAATTTTGCAGTAGCAAGGAGCGATGCGCGCATAACGTGAACATGTAGTTGCAACCACTACGGCAGCGCGTTTTATTTCTTTACAGTAGTTGTAAATCGATGCGTGTTAATATGGCGTCGTATGATAAGGATGTGTCAACATTGTTCAAGCAAAATGCACCGATTTTTAAGTGCTGAAAACATAACGCCAACTGAAATTCACCGCCATTCAAAACTATTCATAGAAGTGATTGCAGTAAAACTGATTTTATCAATACGATTTCATCAGCTGCTTTTCGATGATTTTCGATGAGTCACCGAAACCGCTCTTCCGTTACGAGGTTCGTCGACAATATTGGGTGGCCTCGGTTCACGAAATTTAATGGTTCAACGATTTACTGTTTACTTCAGTACTTAAAAATTCAATTATTGCGCGTTCGAATTTGTTTGAATTTTATTGACACATTCTCATTGCGCTATACCGTGCTAATTCTCACCGATTTACAACTGCTGTATGAAAAGGAATAAAACTTTTGCTATCGTTGTGGAAGATTACGCGTGGAAGACTACGAGTTCACGTTATGCGTGCATCGCTTATCAGTTGCCCCACATATTATTAATAAATAAAAATATATATGTAACATTAAATGCATATCATGAAACTTTTCTAAAAGATATTGCACGTATATTTGAATTTTTATTTCAGTATTCTTTTAAAGTAAATTACAGCAGCTTTTACGCATATAATCTTTTTATTTGTGCAAAAGTCTTCTTCGGAGCAATTTGTTATGGGATATCATAGGATAGGGTATCTCCCGGGCACACGACATAAGATGAAACGAGTATACATTTCAGGATTAAAGTAAAGCGCATCCTTAGCTTCAACTCGTGCGCGACTTTCGTCCCGACAATGCATTTTACCACGCGCAATTCGTATAATTCGCGTAAGCAACACGCTGTTATAATAACATTTGTACAAGCGCACCATACATTGCCGTAATCCTTAGAGCATAATTGCGATTTATATTAAGTAATTTATGAAACGAAAGCGAGAGGAAATGTTTGCAAGAAAGTTTTAATTTTTTCTCGAGAAAATAAATAACGCACTACCACCGATGTCACCTAGGTAGTTAATATTTTATAACAAAACACATTGCGGAGAATTAATTTAATTTTTAAATTATTCGCGTGTCAAGACTTATTTACATATATTTATTGGTCGTTCACATCGTGCTCGGTATAATATCGACATTGGACCTTGCTTAAAAGCACGAACACTCGCGATGCCATGGCCGTTATAGTGATTTAACGGCGTCGTTTAATGCAACATATATCGTCGCGATCGTGCATATATGTGTGAAAGGAACGCCGCCGTTAAACATCACGCATAAAAGTCTTTACTGGCAGGTAATTTGCCTATCGCTATTTGCTACACACGCGCGGTAGATAATAAAAACAGTATTCGGGCGTAGTTCTCGAATCAAACAAATCATCTCGCGCATTCATACAGAAAACGCAAGCTAGTTTAAAGAGAAAGGCATTCTTTAATGCTCCACTTTGTAGACAAAGACGTTTCACTTCGTCTATGAAATTTATGCGAGAGAAGTATTTTTAATCCTTTAATCTTACAAGAAAGCGCCAAGTATCTCCCTCCGATTTTAATAAACTTTGGATATGTTAAAATATAGATAAGAATAAAACAGACGTATTTTTTTATAAGTGCATGTTAAGGAGGTTAAATCTCTTTAAAAAAAAATTGGTTGCTCTTCTTTCGAAGCGAATATCGTTGAAACTATAAAAAAAATAGAAAAAAATTTTTTTTAATTGAATGTTTTTAAAAATACTTTATAATAATGATAAAAATAATTTAAATAAAAATTGTTTAAATCTTTTCAACTAAAATTTTTAAAACAATTTTAGAAAGTACTCTTGAGTTCATTCAACTGTTACTTAAACATTTTTTTATATCTTTTATTCGAATTTTTTTATATCTTTTATTAGTTTCACCGATATTCGCTTCGAAAAAAATAACTGGTTTTTTTTTAAAGTTTCATCCTCTTAAAGTGCGAGAGAACGTTATTTGTAAAAAAAAGACTTGTCTCTTATTTTTATTTATTTACCTTAACATATCCAAAGCGTATTAATATCAAAGGATGACACTTAGATGTGTTCCCTTGTTACAAAGTCCAATTATCAAAAGTTTAAACAGAATTTGTTCAATTTTTAGTTTAGTAGTACAAATTTTTTAGAGTTCCAAAATTTTTAGAGCACCAAATATAATTCTATGTATTTAAAATGTACAAGAGACAACAATCAGGAGGAACACTTTATATTGACGTTATCTGCACATTAAATTTAAATTTGTCTGATTTGTTATTCGATATAATTTTTAGCGCGTATTTTTGCTGACCTTTCTCCATCTTCTGCAATCGCATAATCAAAACTATTTTGACTCTAACTACTCTTGTGAGCTAATATTTCGATAACTTTGAAACATTTTTGACAATGATTGTCAAGAATGTTCTTAAGTTATCGAAATAACGACTAGCGAATGTAATGAAACATAAAAACTTTTTAATTAAATAAAATGAAATAAAACTTTGCATGCAAACTTTCCGTATTAACGCTTTCGCGAGAAGCAAGAAGAGGAAATATAGCAACCCCGGTAAGCGAAAAGGGACGAGCTTGCGTCAATATTCACGAAACAATAAAATCGAGTTTTGCATCTAGCAACTATATGATTACGCATTTACTGCGCTTTAGCTGTACCATTTTATCATATTTGCGATTGTTGGTCATAATAATTATTATAATATGCGAATACATTTGCATAGTTTACGTCATAAGCTTTCCAGGTCACGGAAATTTTTATTAATGATTCAATATTAAATGTTAAATATTTTTTTAATATTTTACTTTCGAGTTTGTTTGTTATAACACAGCTCAGTAATTTAGCTGCTGTTATTCGTCATTCTAAAACTGAGCTTGAGCAACTCTTCAAACCGGTTGAAGTGACAGTAAAAAAACTAGATGCTTATAAGTACAAATAGAAAAATACGTGACTATTGGAAAATAGCGCAGAAGACACGCACACCAATGTGCAGTACACAAAACGCAGTAGTGCCGTAGCCATTCCTGTTGACGTAAAGAATTATGGGATGGTCGTTCGGTCAGTTGGCGGCAGACAATCCAATTATCCGCGAGTCGCGAAGCCATAAACTGCCGCGACCCTTGGCGATGGTGGCGGCGGAGAACGATAGAGTAATTATGAATAGGTGAGTGCATATCGCGCACGGACATCGAAATCAGATCTGCCGGGTGGAAATTCGTTTGAAACCAATCATTAGCGCTTTGCTCGCCCCCATCTCGCTCGCTCGCTTTTTGTCATATATCGCGTCGCCGTAATCGCCGCCTTTCCGAAAGTCTAATAACGAGGATAACGAATATTCCTCCGAAACAAATTGAAATCCAATCTCGCGTCTCGGCGAATCTGTCGGGAGCAAAAATCAATGCACCACTGATTTTCAGTATAGTGCCAAGCGTGATCACGCTCCGGGAGGATCACGATAATTTCAGGGGGGGAGGAGGAGAAGGAGAAAAAAAAACGTTCGATCGGCAGGCGGAAGAACTGGATTTTTGTCGATTTTCGGAATCTACAATTATAAAAGCGAAGGTTTTGCGCGTACAGCCTTGGCTGTATCTCGAAATTATATTGCTGCAAGGGACAACGGCGTGGCGTGAGGATTGAAAATGTGATACGTAAGTCACGATCGCGGAATTATTCGTGTATAATTATCGGTCGAAAAATAAGCGTACCTCGGGGCAGAACAACGCTAACATTTTGCGAAGGAGAAAACAAGTTGTTAGATAAATCATCTAGGAGAGAAGATTAATGGAGTTTCCGGCTCAATGTAGGGATGCGCAAGATAACGGGGATGCTGCAAAACTTTTTTTTTCTTTCCTTTTTTTTGATATATGTCCCTTGGAATCACGTTACGCGTACATCAGTTACGCGAGAAATGACGCATTTGGCAGACATGAAAAAATGAAGACTGTAGTACATTTCCGCCATGTGTCCTCGACAGTTCCATGATAATAAGTGTATTGTACATAGAAACAGCGCAGGTATAACGGCGATTAGTTAGCAACGATCAGATGTATTGTGTATTTAAAGATTCTCAGAAAAAGTGTGCGTCATAATAATGTCTTTGTTCCTCGGCGGAGAGGAAAGAAGGAAGAAGAGATATGTGTATCGTCAGCTGAAATAGAACACGTGTGGAGGGAAGAAGAGATATGTGTATCGTTTGCAGTTTGTTTCCCATTGTATCTTAAGCGATAGGACAGAAATAACGTACATTATCTTTTGAATTATAATTAACGACCGTGATATCCTTGATCAAGGAATTATTACTGAATAGAGAATTAGTGGAGAATTAATATTTAATTACATTACAATTTTAGAACTATAATAACGTGTTTGGTTAATTGTATCTTTAGTACAATATTTTAATGCTATTCTCAAGTAATTATTAATTTAAAAGTAAAATATAAGTAGGAAATCTGTAAATAGATTTATTCATATCTATTTATTATTAGCACCTGTAGAGAAAAATATTTATATATTTCGGATCTGGTTTAAAAAGAAGGAACATATGATATTACTAACGGTATAATTAACGGTATCTTTGTCAAACCTATCTTCGAATTGCCTTGGAAGATGCGCGATAACATATCACGCTCAGTATCCCTAAGCGTGTCAAATCTCATTGAGCTCTTCTCTCCTTTTAACCGCTGCTCACGCAACATTCACTGAACCCAAGGCGTGTATATATAATCTACGTTGCGTCTCAAGTATTTAATGCCGTTAGAACGTAAAGGAATTTATCGTCAAGACGTTGTATTGATCTATACTTAAGCGGAGCAGCGTATACGCGGGCGCGTGTTCCGGTAATCCTCGCTTTGCGTGATCATCGCGTTTCCGAAAACCACCGTGGTGTGATCGACAAAATCGCGCGGAAAAAGCGTGCGAAACAGAACGAGCGCCCGTATTTTCGTTCGAAAAAAAACCTTTCAGCTTAACGCGAATCGGATTAACACGGGTAGTCTTCGATAATGCAGGATAGCGCGCAAATTCGGGACCATCTGCATTCGGTAACGGAATGCCCTTTATCTTTCTATAGCAATTCGTTCGTACACGAGAATTTCCATTTTTGTTTCGCGAACGAAATCTAATGCTTTAGCGTGTCTAGATGTGATCTAAATATCACAGAATCGTTTTAATTTGCAATAATCGGGTCGCCTGTTATTGAACAAAAATAAAATTTTTGCAATGCAGCTGCATTTTATTTTTAGTTTCTGTGCCACGTCAAATGCGCTTTACTTTTAATAAGAAAAGAGCTGACAGGCCACAAAACGTGTGTCACTTAAACAGATAATTTAGAATAGTTTCCAATTATTTTATGACAACGTTTGCACAATCATCTCTACAATGAAAAAAAAGTTTCTTTCGATCAAATCCTTTTCCTTTGATTTAAATAAATATTAATTAAAATAATTTATTTTGAAACTTGGGAAATATTTTCTTTAATCCAGGAAATAATGTTAAAAAATATATTTATTTCAAAATAAAATATTTTTCAGTGTACATTACGTTACAACTAATATGTTAATAATTTTGATGTACATTATTATAAATAATGCACTCGGTAAGTTTGTATTTTCTGTACTGGCATAAGTGCAAGTTAAATAATTAAAAAAACGAAAATAAAATGTAAAGTAGATTAAAATAAAAAATGGAAATTCACACAGCGATTTTTATTTTAATCCACTTTACGTTTTACTTTTATTTTTAAAATCATTTTCAGTATACATATATTCGAAAGTAAGGAAGTCTTGACAATCTATATTAATATTTAACAGGTTCGCACTTATGCCGTACCTATAAATATCGTCAACGTTCGTCCGATTACGTGTGTCTCTTGCAATAGGCGGTCATAATTTTAAGACTTCATTACCACGCCATTTAACACACCTGTGGAGCACAGTATATTACGCAACATTGGTACTTAACGTGTAATGCACTGAAGGCACCTAAGTCACGTTGACTTAGGTGTCTTTAGACCCCACACTTGTGTCCTTGGCGCTTAATGCACCGACGACGATAAACCCTCAAATTCTCGCCGGATTGAAATCAATTCGCAAGTTCTGCGGAATCGGACCTACGGGGCACTCCTCCCCCGTGTACACAGGGTGCGTAATATGCTGCTGCGTGTCAATCTGACGCACTTACCTCCACTCAGCGTGCAATAACTCCTTGCTTCGAACGCGGGTGATGTACGAGCGAATATATATATTCGCACGCGAAATTCGCTTGCGCCTGCACGTTTGCGGGTGTGTGTGTGCGTGCCTGCGTTCATTCGTGTGCCCTATACATCGCGGGGGCGAGCCATGCCGCACTACGGCGCGCAAGTACTTCCAAGTTATTACGCCTTTGACATCAAGTACGTACTCGTGCGGTACGCGCTATTTCGATTCCAAGTTTCATAATGTCGGGGGCTCTACACCGGCAACGCCACTTCCCGTTCCATCCGCCGCGATTGGTAGGTGCCCCTGTCTATCCCTGCTATAACCTATAGGTTGAAACTGCAACTTTGACACCGATGAAAGCAGGCATCGCAGAAAACCGGATCATTGAAATAATACAGAGACCCCCGGCACGTAATTTATTTCACCTCCCCCCTCCCCCTGTCTGCAGTAAAACTAAATTCCAAGCTCTTGTAAAGAGGGGGAAGGTCATGATAGAAAGACATAATTTCGAAAAGAAATTGTCTTTCTATCATGACCTTCGCATACTCAAATCTATACAACTTTTGGCAAAATGTATTAGACACTCTCATTTTACAAGGTGTATTCAAGTTGTGAGGTCTCCTAATTTTTTCCTCAGGAATGGGAGTAGATATATATAAAAATATATGACGCGTTTTAAAAGACATTCGTTGGGGATATGTAAAAAAAATTGGCAACATCCAGCTCGTAAAACATTTGTGGTACTGCTATATAAGAACATGAATTTCACGTTTAAAACGTTTTTAACTTTAAACGATGACACAAATGTTCTACGAGTGCTGTCATCGGATAATGCTGCCAAGGTTTTTTTTTCCCATTCTTGAAAAATAAATTAGATCTTACAACTTAAATGCACCTCGTAAATTGAAGATGTCAAATTTTGACCAAAGTTAGACGTATCTCTTACATCTAATTTTTTTGTATATAATTAACAATTAAAAATTCACGCAAAAATACTATTAGATAGCGAAATCCGCCGAAAAATGATGTTCTGTTTCGTTGTGTTGTTCACGTTATCGGTTCGAATTTCATTTATTATTTAATAAGTAAAAGTTACATGATTCCATGAAAAATTGAAATTTATCTATCGCAATGTTTGGAAAATGCACCTCCTTTATATGTAAAAATATATATATTCAATTTAGCACATTTTTAATTATTATTAATATACAAGTACGCATATACATGATAAATTTTAGTGACTTAATCGTTGTTGGATTGATAATGATTAGATAATTATATGGAATTCTGTAATATGGTACACTAAAAAAATCATTTTTTTAATTGCAACCAAATGTTTGATACATATTATGATTGGAAATAGAAAATATTTTACTTGCATGAACTAAATTTATTATAGATAGAGCAAAATTCACAAATTCGTTCAGCACAATCAAATTATTAACTTAATGTTTTTCAATAACATCAATTTAAAATTTATTATTAATAAAACAATCTTATTATCTTAAGATCAAGTATTTCTAAAGATTTCGCTTTTAATTTGTTTAAAGAATATTAATACAATTTACACGCTCACGATGATTCCAAAAAGAGTTGAAACGTCTTTCGGATCGATTATATTTATGTGGAATAAATTCTGAAATTGTTAGTAATTAACTTAATTTTGCGCATTAATAATCGCGCCGTACTCTCATTAGCCTTGATTAAATTTCGTCACAAATTTTTCATGGAATTGAAATTCAAATTCTGTTAGAGCAAAAATACTTTACAGAATAGAATTCCTAAAATTCTGAGTATTCGCCGTCAGTGCGATAGCTAACGCAATGAGACAGCTTCCTCAGAGTTTTGAGCGTTTTTTTTTCTTTTAGAGTTCGCGATATGCATGTGTGCTGCAAGGTATTATCTTTTTTCCTTCGGCACTTTTCGCCGGTTCGTGTTTGCTATTGATTTTTCACATTCCTCTTTGCATCGGAAATATTTTCGCATCGGCGGACTCATTTTCAGCGCAATCAAGTCGCTTGAGACTGAGTTCAGATAATGAGAAATAATTTCGACGAGATGTTAAAATACGTTTAAGAAAGTCGCTGGAATTACGCGCGTGTTGTTACCATAAATATGTAAAACGAGCGTGAAGCGCAAGGCCTTAGATAACTGGAATAATGTGAGAAATAATTCTGAACCGGCGGCGTGGCATTTTGTCACTTACATGATGCGTGTGTACGTACACGTTACAACGCCGCCGACGAGTTCTCTCTTTCCGCCTTTTTCTTTTCACTCAGCATTTTTCCCGTAAAAACATACGACCCGCAAGCCTGAGAGCCTCTTGGAAATTTAAATAAACGGGCAAAAGCCTCGTCTCGCGTCTCGCTAACGCAAAGTTTAAGGAATTTTAATAAAACGTCGGCCGAGGAGTTACCGTACGACTTAAGGAGGGCTCTAAAAAAGTGTAACGTCGCGCGATCGTAATATCTTTGACAAATATTTATCCGTCCCCACGTGATGTGGCGGTGGTCCGCGGCGGTAAAATACACGCGTCGCGCGATAGAGTGAAAAGGGAAGCATATTTCACGAGACGTCGCGGCGCAGCGGCGGTGTCGGACCTGTAATTTCTCGTTTTCCAGCGGGGCATGCATTTTTTTCATGTAGTTACATCTCTTCCGGTAAACAGACTAAATAAACTACGAGGCTCGTCCGCCGACAATTGAGCGACCGGCCCCTGTACCTGTCCCGTTTCGTTCGAAAAATGTGTATATCGGTGGAAGGGATGTAAAACACGGATGATTCACACCGTTTCACCGCGCGTCGCGCCGCGCCGGCCGGCGTAACAAAGACGGTGTAAATCCATCGAGGTGAAACAAATCTAGATTAACGGAAGCACAGCGCGAAATTTGCCTAATCCGGCACGGTGAAAATATTTCATCTAGTCGTACGCAACACCATGCGAGACAAAATTCTAATTTTGAGTATTTTTTCCCTTCGAATTTTGAGCTTCGGATTAATCTATTTGGACGAGACATAATCTTGAGACGATAGGGAAATGTGCGGAATATATTTAAACAACCGAGTGAAATATCTTGCCCTACGGGCAAATTTACCCTGTTCGAGGGTGAGAATTCGATTTACGCGTCTCAGGCGGAACGTCGCAGTACCTTCGTTATAAATAACGCGAGCATAATACTCGAACTTCTCAGTTAATTAAGCGCCCCATTAATACGATATTACGCTGTAAACAAAGGCAATTTCCGCGGAATCCGCGCGAAACGGTTCGAAATTTTATTGCTCCTCGTTCTGCGTAATCGCTTATAATCCTCAGGTATTTCTAACTATCGTTCGATGCGAACTTGTTAAGCTGTTAATTTGATGCATCGTCGTCGTCGTCGGTAGCGAGCATTTTTCACGAGCGGTTTTATCGCGCAAGCTCCTGTTACGAAACTTTCCTGTGCGTTTAAAAACGGATAATATCCGTAATAGAGATATGAAATAGGGGAGAGACAGAGAGAGAGAGAGAGGAGGGGGGGAGAGAGAGATAATGCACGCAATAACAATAGAAATCATCATCTATTCACGTCAATTTCGATGAATCGGATTAATACTCCGTTTGATTGACGGCTTCATTATCTTCCGCGGTAATTGCTGCTATACAGGTCGTCTTCAGCAAACTACGCTCACTCCTAACGATGCAGTAAGATGACGCGTTTTGAATATCACTGGTGAAAAGAGGGAAAGGGAGAGTCCCCTTTCCATTAGTGCGTCTGCTGCCAAATTTTACTAAAGTACGTTTAAGTTTCGAGACGAACTTTTGACTTTTAAATGCTAATTAAGATATGAGAGACACCGTCTACTATTACGCATATGTGACTGCGCGTTTTCGTATATAATCTGTATACATATACATGTATTATATATATATATATTCCCCCATGCCAATACTTTGCCGCAATTACCCTAATTGCCTTATATCGAAACTGCTGCGCTTTGGGTCGATCGAGTCGACAAGCATTCCAATTAAGCATTCCGACCGACCAACGACGATTCCATATTCCAAATCTCTATCGCCGTGTTCTTGCTCGGAATACAGTTTATTACCTTCATAAACATAAAAAAAGGAATCGCTAACTTGATACCCGATTGTAATCTTAATTAACCGACAGGCTGCTGAACGTTGGTCGTGAAACGGCTATCGAGCAGCGCTTGGGAAAGGAGAAATAAAAAAAGGGAGAAAAATGAAATTTGTGCACGCCAGAAAATCGATTCCAGCCGCGGTAATATTTAGAATTTAGTACGCGAATTGTACTCTTAATTTTTGTTGTATTTCTTCTTGCAGTTCTATGAGAATTCATAGTCACGCAAATTGCGAGCTATATCTTGATATTCACGCGTAAAGCCAGTGTTCTCGATCCTAATAGGATCCAAATGCGCGATAATTCGAGGAGAATACCGGTAATATCTGACGATACTCGTCACTCTTTTCGCCGCCGGGGGATATCTGTTTTTGACAGCTACACGGTAGTGGTCCACCCATAAGAAGTGGAATTTTGCCAGCCGCTTTCGAGGACGCGACCCCGTGGAAACGCCGAATTTCAGGGGCGAATCTATTTGAAAAGGAATTTTTTTAATTATTTGAGCAATAGACTCTTTTAAAAAAAATAATTTAACTCGAAATAATTCCCTCCGAAAATATTCGTTGGCAACGAATTAAATCAAATTTGTTGCATATATACTAATAAAACTTTAATAAATATTCGTGTAAAAAAATTTATTTGGATCCGTTTATTCGTTTAAAAGTTATTTACCTAAAACTGTAACAAAATATGATCATTTTCGCAGCATAACCCATTATAAGCCAATTTTTCATTGTTTTGTCCTTTGCAACTTCGGATGTAGTTTTCAGGGCCAAAATTATGACATTCATAATCAAAATTTCTTGTCGTTGATAACAAAAAAGAAAAAAACGAAAGAATAAATCTAAGAAACCTGAAAAGGAGTTTTCTTTAATTTCGATAACTTTTAGGTGATATTGTATACGTTGAAGGAAAAATTACTAAATTTTAATAAATATTTATTCGAGTATTAATGAAATATTTACTAAATATAAATATATATTTATTTAGTACAAAAACCATTAATTTAATTTAAGTATCATTTTTTTATTGAGTAAATATTTATGTATTGTAAATAAATATTTCATTAGTATTATATTCGAATAAATATTCATAAAATTTAGGAATTTTTTCTCTCAGTGTAGCTAAAACATCCATAACATCTTTTCCGTGTGTTCCGAAAGGAGGTTTATCGGAAGTTTGTTAGCCTTGGTCCACGAAACGCGTTCACCATCCGTTCCTGGCGGAACTTCTATTTCATTCCGCAGTCAATGGCAGTTGCACCGCGACGCTGCGTCGCGCTTACAACGTACCCCTTCTGCCTCTTTTCCTCCCGTTCGCATTTCCCTTTTTACCGCGGTATCGCATTAAGCCCGCCTAATGTCACTCGAAGAAGCGAAAACGGGCGCGGAGGAACGCAGAGAAAAGTGGGAAGTATAAAAAACGAGCGGACCCGATAGATCGATCCGGCGGAAATTTCTCAGGGGAACAACGCCCGTGAGCGCGGCGCCGCAGGCCGTTCATGCGCTATCCTACATCCATCACGCAGAATTTGCACATTGGTGCTGGACAACTAGATTTACTGGCGAAATACCCACCGGCGGCGGAGAGGGCGGGCCCCGTAATCACGGGGAAGGAATCCACGCAATTTATAAGGCGTATATAAATTGAAAATTATTTACAGAAAGAATTAATTCCGTTGTAGCACTTATATATTTATATAAATATTTATATCATCTCTTTCATACCTAATGTAACTTCTTACACGCCGTGAAAGCCCCGACCTAGCAAAAAATTGTCACAGATTAAATTTCTGAGAGGTAAAAGCGCGTATCTTCGTTCCTCCAATTTAAAACGCAAAAATAGCCACATCACAATAATCAACAATATCGGTAAAGTATTAAAGCATAATGGAGCCGATAGACGTTCATATATTTCGCACGTGGAATTGCAATGTAAATAATTAATCGTCACTATTTATCAACGCGGTAATGCATAGTGGACGCATAAATTCGTAACGTATTATTAATCTCTTACGCGATGAAAATTTGTGCTTTTACGTACGATCGATAGCGGCGCGTGTTTTATCAATCCCACAAAATTAACAATTTAATTTGTGACACGTATCCGTTTTCCCTGGGAAATTAGTATCGCGAACGATATGGATCGATTTTGCCGCGAATGCGACTCGATAAGATCGGCCCTTTTCGCCGATTTCCATCAGAGGCGTTTCGGCTCATGCCCTCTATCAATCTCCGCAGCCGTTTTTTAGTTGTGAGCTCGCGCTCTCGCGAATTTTC
Source organism: Solenopsis fugax (assembly GCA_003595255.1). Taxonomy (NCBI): domain Eukaryota; kingdom Metazoa; phylum Arthropoda; class Insecta; order Hymenoptera; family Formicidae; genus Solenopsis; species Solenopsis fugax. The sequence continues at coordinate 9,080 of QKQZ01011448.1, read as the reverse complement.
TCCGGGTTCGCGCTACTGCACTTCTTGCATGCAGAAGGGGAATAGATTGACTGAAATTGACACCTACACTCCCGCCCGTCAATGCGAATTGACGACGACCGAATTGGATAATCGGTGGAAACGCCGCGATCTCGCGGACGGCGGTGATGCGAACATATACCGTTGGCACGTCCTCATCTTTATCCTCACATCATTGTCACTTTCGTCCTCGTTTCCTTTATCCCTTTAATTTCTCAATATATCTTTTATCGGATGTTTTGACGTGCGCCGATCAATATCATCGCGATGAACTTTTTATTTCTTCAACGGTGCCAGAAACTCATCTTTTTTCATCAAAATTCATATTTCCAATTTTCCATATTCTCATATGGAAAATTTTTTGTTTCATTGTGGGGTCAGGCAACGTAAAAATTTGCAGAAATTCAGCGAGATTATTTATAACATAATTCTATTCGTCAAAAGTTATATATCGTTTTGGAACGAATTTGCAGAAAAATTTCACACGGATTTGAGGTGCCGTAGCCACACCAGTCGGTAATATTCGTTAGAAATCCTTCACGAACACACCACTATCTGGATTGGATGATGTATGATGTAATTAATGGTTATTTCGCGCCTAATTGCCCAGGCGATTATGACTTTTCCGCGTGTATATCGTCGCAGCGCGGCCAGGGCATTGCCAGGGCGAACATGAGAAGAAAGTTTTAAATAGCACCGTCCTAAATAAATTGTAGAATAATTTCGCTCATCGAATACGACATATTTTAAATGCAATTCTTAAATGCAACGACGTAGACGTCTGAAATGTAGAAGAAAATAGATGAAGTTTAATTGAATAAATTAAATTTATAAATGATTACACATATATTCGTAATATAATTATTCATGACTTTGTAAGAGGTCATAATCGATCAAACAGTTGAAAATGCCAATGAAAATGTAACTTTAATGCATTTTTAAAAATACTGTAAAATTGTTCGTTTTGTTTTTAATAAATGAGACACTATGTATAATTTTCGTACAAATCTTTTTGCTTTAATTTTTCGCTGAAAACAAAACAGAAAATTTTTAGAGCGAGGAATTATAAAGCAGCCTAAAAAATAGAAAAGTTAGTGGATCACAATAGCCAATACATTCTAAAGTTATTACCTTCTATTTAAAGAATCATCTTTCATTTATGGGTAAAGCCGCAAGATATTATTGACTAATGTATCTATTTATATCTATATATATGTATATGCATTGCTATATCTCTCTTTAAAAGGAACAAAAGTTAGAGATTTAAAACATATATAGATATATACTTGTTATAGTACTTTATATATTATAAATTTATTATAATATTTAAAGAAATCTGATAAAATACTAATAATTTTAGACTTGATTTATTTTGTCAGATTTTGCAAGTACGTTGACTTTCATCGTGAGAACTATATAAGTGCACCGTATTGAAAATGACTATTTTTATTTCAGGTATAGGAGGATACGATTCTGATGAAGCTGATGATTTCGAAACGAGCTTCGACTTCGCTTGGCCGAGTTACTTTTCTGGTAAGTACAATAATATTTACAATTATCTCGAGATGAGATGTACGTCTATAACTTTGATTCGCAGTATGTATTTGTCCTTAACTGCACTTTCTTAAATTACATTATCTCTCTTTTTCTCTATTACCGCTTAAACTATTTTTTATCGAGAAAGCGATCAAATATTCAATTATTAATAAATAACAATAATGAAAAAGTAAGAACACTAAAATAAAACTGTTTTTGCAATTGATATATTTTTATTCATAGCTATTACTAGTTTTGCTATTATCAATTTTCTTTATAGTAAAATTTGTAGTAGTATGAATTAGGAAACTTTATAGAGTTTGTAAAAATATTGCTTTAATTTTTATAATAATTGTAAATATGTATATGCAATGTAAACATACAAATAATATTCTACAACAAGCCTTGTTTTATGAAAATATAACCATTCAAAATATTGCATAATTACGTTATTATCAGCTGTATTAGCTGATGAAAAATTTACATCACCTTTACATGTACCTAATTTTCTAATAACATTCATAAAACAAAATAAAACTTGTTAAATTTTTGTCTATATTATTTATTTTTATTTACTTTTTATTTTTGTCACTAAATGTTACTTATATGAAGTAAAAGTATAAAATTATAATATTGAATAGATACACTTTAGGAGACCGGTACAACTTTCCCTATATATTTGAGACACATAGAAGAGGAAGAGAGAAAAAAGAGAGAAAAAAATAATTGTAATAAAGTAGAAAAAATAATAATCGACTAAGCAGAATAAATTTCATGTCATCTGATACCGTTCCACTATAACATTAACCAATTTTTGTCAATATGCACAAACTCATCCACATTTTCATCGCATGTGTTTCACGCTAGATGTGACCGCGACAAAATATTGATTTTATTCATCCGATGTAAATGCTGTATTTAATGGAGGAACGAAATGAAAGTGTGGTATTTTTGCTGTTGAATACGCGCCGAAGATACGAACTTTATGGGCGACCGCGTCCAAATCAAGCGCTAAATACAGGCGCGAACGCCAACCCGTTATTTTCATTAGCGCTTCTGCGCTCTGGCGCACAGATTTTGCGAGCGTGACACACACGAATTTGCGTGCCCCTGACAGGTGGATCATAGAGGCGTGCGCAAATATCGCGCGCGACGCATCGTACGGAGCGGCCGGAAATGCAACGTGCATCCACGATTGCATCGCGCGCGTCAACCTCACATCCCGCTTACATGCGGTTTGTCTGAGCGTAACTTCCGTCAGTCTGCGCCTACAGGGACATTTGGTATTGTTTATGGTATACCAATTACCGCGTGTTCCATCGTTCGCCCCGAACGAGTCTTGCTTAGCGGTGTCCACGTATAGTCGACTAACCAATGATCACTCGATGTCATTTGGAAATCAGTTATTACACGATTTCGACATTTCGTTTATTTTATGCATCGTGCACGCGAACATCTTTCAATAACAGTTCGTTGTATTGATCGAAAGTATGTTATCGCTACATTTATCCGAGCAATTTAAATATAATGAATTGCGGCTGCGAAATTTACAACTAAAATTAAATTCAACCTAAAATTAAATTTTCATCTTCACAATTTTTATTCGAGTGTACTAAAACAAATGTAAAAGAGAATGTTTTTTTTTTTTAAGAAAAGGATAAGTTTAAACTTCCCAGTAAAAAAAAAATAAGATGTTTGAATAGGAGCCAAAAGAGCAAGGATTTTTCTTACGAGCAAGAGAGTCACTAGTGAAACGTGAATACGTATCTTCCTCTTTCCCAAACAGATAATAATATAATCAGAATTTCAAATACTCGCGTTATCGTCAGCATTTAGTCAGCAACGGCATGCGCGTATCCTGCAGATTATCGCGCGACTTTGCGGAAGGCAACTTCCGCTCTTCCGCGCGTTCTAGGATGATCAACAATCTCCCGTAAACCAGTTTGACTGGGAGATACCGGTCATACTATGCGATATATACATGTGTGTGTGTGTGTGTGTGTATCCGACCGCGGTAATAATGTCTCGCGGGTAATGAGTCGCTTATTCGTGTGTGGGCGCGTACGTGCCGCCCGTCACTCTCGTTACGCAACAATTCGAGCTCTGGATCTATCGCGAAACGATACCCGCGCCCGTAGGTCATGCCTTCGTCCCGACAATGCCTCGCTATTTGGCCATCATCGATGATCGCATTTAAGGGAATCCGCATGCGGAACTGGACCCGCATTAATGTGATTTGCACGCGCGTTGAACGAGACTATACACATTGATCGATCGAGCCAATTAAAATCTCAAAAATATAGACGTCTCAAAAGGCAAAATACTCCCATCAAAAAAGAATAAAAATAATCTAAGAATATTTAAGAATAAAATTTGGAATGTGTTTTTATACGGGTTTATTTATCTACGTGGTTTATCAAAATAAAAATAAAAAAAAAAGAAGAAATCTTTCTGATTGGAATCTAGGAAGGAAAACCAACAGTAAGGTTTCGTTATATTTCTTCTTACTTCCTTTTTCGGAAGAACAAACATAGAATAGACAAATACAAACCGACGCTGATACGTAACGTCTCGGTATTCCTACTGTTATGCGCACCGAAGAAATTTGCAGAAGATGAACGCACACGTTGCAGTCGCGCGATCGCAACCGCGAATGCATCTGAAAAACTTATTTATCTTCGAACGTTTTTTCTTCTCCCTTCTCTCCCTCGATCGAGCTCGGTGACTGCTCGGTGTGTGCAAACGGAGTTAAACAAAACGACAGTGAAAAAACCGTTCGCGCTGTATGTATGTTTTCGTGCCTTTTTACTAACTAATATTTAACAACATTCTCGTTAAATATTTTTATGCGTTTCGCGCACGCGACGCGCGTTTTATAAATATTTATAGAGCCCAAACAATATGCATCAAACGCCGAATATGCATCCGAATGAGCGAAAGCTTTACATGGGGAACGGCGACCCCGGGCGGAATCGCGGCCTGAAAAATTCGCGCGATTCCCCGAAATGGAGGCGACTTCGGCGCAATTTCCTTAATGCACGTATAAGCGCTATCGCGGTTCTTATCGCGAGATATATAGCTATAGAGTAGCTGTACAGTCCATCGCACCGTTAATCGATATACGTTACTGTAGCATTACACCTCGGCGAGAGAGAAAGAATAACAGGTAGCCGTGGTATTCTAATGAAAGCAATTACCAGAAAATATTGTTCTAATTAGCCAAGTTGCGATTACTACCGTATCACAAAAAAAAGTTACAGATTTTCTCAGGACGGGAGAAAGGGTCCGTCGATATAAAGCTCCGCAAATTCGAATTTTATTGGACGTAATGCAATATCGAGCGCCGTTTTTTTCAGGGCTTTGGAACTCCAGCACGATTCAATACCGACGAAATTAATTTGATTCATTTCACCTGTAAAAAGGTATAAATAGAGAGGCATACAAATTAAGACTTCTCGCATGATAACGGTGTTAACTTAATCTTATTAGCAGATCTTTTTTTATCCTGAAGTCCGCATTTGCACATCATATTTAATAGCGAATTCGATTGGACTGCACTAGGACGCGCGCTGATGCATATTAAAGCCACTGTACGCCAATCTACCTTAAGTATAAAATGACATATCTTTACATTGTTTTGCGTACAACGACTTTAATGTGCGCCAGTGCACGCTAATATGTGCAGTCGAATTCGCTGTAGCTAAATACGATATTACATTGTTTAGATATTATTATATACCTTGAATTGATTTTTTTATTGGACTACACTGCATTGCACTAGAATTTTTACTGTTATTATTATTTTCTCTTTTCGCTTTCGCGAAATTTCCAACATATACCTATTTCACTTTAAGTACAGAAAATGTACACTAATTGAGCTATAAAGAGAACAGTTTTTTTTTTAAATGAGAATACGTTGTATCGTCTGACATGAATTTGTAACATTATCGCGACAATCAAATGTGAATATCTAAGTTTATATCCGAATATCACATTATTTAAATCAGACTTGGACACAAACTTCATTATTGGCAATAACATTGCAAATTCGTGTTAGAAGAAACATTATATTGAAATAGCATTTTCCATTCAAGAGAGAGTATGGATTCGTTATCTATATATCATGATTCTTGCGCAGAAAGAACGGTTTTGCTAAAATATCTGAAAATTTCTCTCTCTTTTTTAAGTCAATTCTTTATGACTGAAAATCGTGACCTCCATGTGATGCATGTTCATGCATACTCCATGATGACTGTCATAGGTGTACTCTCGACGGTTTGCCATTGACATTCAGAGAGATGGTGATTGATTAAAAATCTGATACGTTAAATGGATTTAAACCTGGATCTTTGGCACAAAGAGCAAACGCGCATCTCTTTACGCTACGATTACCACGAAAATTTAACTACACTAAGGGAAAAATTATTAATAAATATTTATTCGAATAATACTAATGAAATATTTACTAAAGGTAAATATATATTTATTTAGTACAAGAACTACAATAATTTATAAATTAAGTATAATTTTTTCTTAAAGAGTAAATATTTATGTGCCATAAGTAAATATTGTATTAGTACTATTCGAATAAATATTCATTAAAATTTACGAATTTTTTTCTCAGTGTAGATACAAATTTGAAAATAATTTTGTTGGATCATCAAAATAATTATGAAGGTCGTTCAAACATGATAAGGACTGATGTAAAAGTTTTTATTTTGATATATATTCTAATCAATTTGAGCATCCTACATAATTACTTTAATGGTCTAATAAAAATTAATTATCAGATCTGTAGCCAGCTAAATTTTTCAATTCTTCAGCAAAACCGTTCTTTCCGTCTGTGCATTATCAGCCTATAGAATTTGGTACACGCGCGGCTATAAGTGACAAATATCTATGCATGCATATTTTTGCGCGACCGTAAAAACGCGCGACGAAGTAAGGTGGCCGATCGATCGGCGTGATTAACGGTGTTATCGCGTGGAATTTGTAACAAGGTGATCCCGAGATCCGGCGTACAGGTAGGTGGGTGAGACGGCACGTGTAGCGCGCCCAGCAGAATAAAATCTGTTGCGGCGATGTACGTCGTGTTTCATGGCCTTTCGAAGTAGCGCAGCGGGTAAAGGTCGTGACGTTTAAACGTTTAAGCTCGCGACAATATGAAATAATGTCGCGAGAAATAATGCTGCTACACTATAATAAATAATTTCCCGCGGCAAAAAATGACATTATTTTGAAGAAAAATATGTTTACAAAGTTACATTAAATATAAATACATTCGGCACAATTGATATTAAATACAATTGCATTAAATTAAAAATACCTGTTTTATTAAATAAACTGTTAATGCTGAAGATAAAAGGAGATTGCGAAATAGAAAAAACACGGAGAGAATTTTCTCTTAGAATTTACCTTTTAAATATTTTAAATCATGGTAGTCGTGGGACAACATGGGAGAATTTTATGTGATTTTCTCTGATTTATTAATATCTATCACAATAAAATATAAAAATAGTTTGGTTTATTAATTTTGCTAAATTTTACTAAAATTATAGTAAAATTTAAAATATCGTGCTATTCCACAACTACCACGATTTTGAGGAGGTAAATTTGAAGAAAAGTTCTCTCGACGTATGTTTAAAAACGTTAAAAATCTAAAAATATGCACACAGTTTCGTATCAAATATTCATATAAGAAAAAATTAAATCACTGCATTTTTTTAAAATAATAATGTATTATAAATATATGTGTAGTATAATGTATTATAATACAAATGTATGCGTGGAGAAGCTGACATAATGTCCCGGAATAATGATAGTTCCATAGATTAATGTCATTACGAGTTTTTCTAAGCGCTGATCCCTTTTGCAGGTCGCCTGTCCTTTCAGGAAAGAAAGCTTTTCCCTATCCTGAAATTCCGCTTGATATTGCGCGCGGCGTGATTAAAGCGCGATCGAAAATTAAATTTTTTAGAGAAAATTAACAGGCCGCGCAGGAGAATTAATTGGCGCGACTATTCGTGGCCTCTGCTATTTTCAAAGAGTCGCTCTCTCGTGTGGCATATTTTGCGAGCTATAGGCGACGATGGACACGCGCGCCGCCCATATACGCTGCAATCGTGATGCGTATACGGCAAATTAATAAATTAATGAATTGATAAATTGATAGATAAATTGACGATAATTCTGCGCGGAGCAATTTATCGAGGAAATTTATTAAGGGGGGAGGATGTTTAATGAATTTCACGATATTTTTCGATATCCCATGAAAATATCGTAAAAATATAAAAAATATATCGAAATTTGAAGCTTTGCCAAGAACAGCGTTGTATTACAAGCGCTAGATTAAAACAATTTTTTTTTAATAATTACAGATATATCTAGAAGAAGATAAAAAAGAAATATACAAACGAGATATAAAAACAGATGCGTACACGGAAAGAACAATTTTGCTAAAAATAATTATGTTGGATCATTTAAAAAAATTGTATCAGTTTAACTTGTTTGCTAGAATGTCAAAACTATTTGCAGCAACATTATTATGCTTCCTACTTTGATGACCCAACAAAATTATTTTCTGATCTGTATCCAGCTAAATTTTTAGATGCTGCACAGAGAAAAAAATTGTAGTGATGGCAACTATAAGGGGACAACCATACAAATTTTGTTAATATAGTTATAATATATAGTTAAGTGAACTACATTATGGTTATTGCAACTAAATTAATGGTTAAGAGAACTAATAGAAAATAGTATACTATATAATAAAGTAATTACAACTATTTTTTATTAGTTTTCTTAACCATACACTTAGTTGCAATAACTATAATATAGTTCACTTAACTATATATTATAATTATATTAACAAAATTTGTATGGTTGTCCCCTTATAGTTGTCACCACTACAATTTTTTCTCTCAGTATGCACACAAAAAAAATGATTATCAAATCAACAATTCATTGTTTCATATATAAGCAAGAGTATAAAATCTTCTTGGAAAAATTTGATAATCTTGATCAGACATAATTTGCTTACATGAAGAAACAAAATTCCTTTATGTTAGCAAATTATGTTTCTTTGAGATTATAAATACTTCCAAGGAGATTTTATATTCTTGCTTATATATGAAACAATGAATTATTGATTTGATATTAATTTTTTTTCTGTATAATATAAAATTTTTTTTGTAAGCGTAAAGAAATGTTCGGATTTTTATCGCTGAAGTTAAACTTCCGATCAACTCCTTGGGCGAATCGTAAAAGCTCGCGGACACACGAGGAAGGAGATAAATTCGTGAGCCGCGTGCATAGCAGCATGCATCCTTTACGTCTATCTCATATATCAAATCCCACAGGGGCACTCGTGCAGAATGCGGACCGCAACGAATAGTTTCAGTAGTATGCCTATTTGCAAGTCGCGACACGCTCAAGTCCCCGTGACGTCAGGCTCTCGAAGCTTTGATTACATTACCGTGCGTCTCTCCGATCGACCGGAGGGAGAGCGGAGATTCGACCGCCGCGGC
>QKQZ01011447.1:0-26973 GCA_003595255.1 Solenopsis fugax | reverse complement strand
GGTGGATTCGACGAGGCTCGCGCGGAATTGTTTCGTGGTATATCGCTCTCTCGCTTCCTCTTTCGGCCCCTTTCTTCCTCCTTCCGCGCGCGTTAAACGCGCTCCGTTGAATTACCGAGCGACCCACCAACACGATTCACGGCACGTACGCGTCTGTTCCGACTCGCTGTGTTTACGTACGACATTTCAACGGATCCTCCGCCTGTTATACAGTATGTCCCGAAGCGATCGCATTTTCATCATGCGCGCATGAGAGCGGGTTAAAAAGAACAGCTGTTTTTAGCAACGCTACGTTAGAATAACTTATTATTATCGAGAATAGTGTTTCGTCTGCAACTTATTATGTTCTTGGCGGCCTCTCTCTCTCTCCCGTCATTTCCCGTGATATAGATTGCGATCGTTCGACGCAGGATCCAGTTTCCCGTAGTAGTCCTTTCTCTCGATGCGCCTCGCAATGGCGTCTCATTATATACCGTTAGGATAACAGCGGCGACCCAGATCCTCCCGGAGGAGGAGCAGCCCCGTCCTCTTCAATGAGAATTTTCCTACCAAAGGCAACGGAGAACGTAGTGTCCGTCGGTCGGTGAAAGCATAATGGATCGGAACGATCCGGCATTCCCACCGAGATGCGAGTTCGTACACACGTACACACGCAAACACGTGCCAGCATATACAAATACGACGTGAGCTGACAGTTGTCCGAGGATTTGACCTGAGTATGCATTTTCTACGGATCAGCCTTTAAGATCTGTAATTTCTAAGGGTTCAGGGAATTCGGAGTATTTTTACGACAAATTTAATTTACGGAAACTGTTTGAGTTTTTCAGAGAAACGTAAAAGCTTGAGTTGTGTCCAATCAAGTACATATAATGACATCTTGGTCGCACGTACAATCGCACGTGTATCCTATTTAAAAAAATAAAAGTTGCAAGATAAACGAAGCTCAAGAATCCACACGGAAAGGACAATTTTGCTGGAGTACAGATCTGAAGATAATTATGTTGAATCATTAAAAAATTTATATTGGACGTTTAAGCTGATTATTAAAATATCAAAATTTTTTCCAGCAGTACCATCAACTTGTAAACGTCTTACATAATTATTCTGATGGTCCACACTGAGAAAAATGTTTGGTAAAATCAATCAAAGTTTGGTTGAATAGTGATCAAATGAATTTTATAGTGACAGTTATTAAATATATAGTTGTTTTGACCAAACAGTTTGTAGTCTTAACCAAATAATTATTTTCATACAACAAATTACAAAAAGTTTTGCTAAATGTAACTAAGTTTTTGGTACCAGTAACTATAAAATTCATTTGATTACTATTCTACCAAACGATTTCTCTCAGTGCAACATAAAATTATTTTCTGATCTAGCTAAATTTTTAAATACTGCAATAAAATTGTTCTTTCCGTGCGGAGATGTTCAATCCGGAAAAACGAAGATGAAGGGAGGCCCCCTGCCTGTACCGTTCTTCGCGCCCTCGTCTGTCCTCAAGTGATCTAACAAGGTCGAGCCTTTTCTTTTCGTCGCTCATCCCAACTTCCACCCCGGCTCCACCTGCGCTTTTCGCGCACCAAGCGCAGCTTGAGAAACCGTGAGAAATGGTTATTTATAACCGTCTTTCTCCCGCNCGTTTCCCGGCTGATTTTACGGCAGGTACACACGACGCTGGATTCGCCTTTTTTTTTCTTCGAGACGCGGAGCCGGTTCTCCGACCGGCTCGTCGGCGCGATGGTGAAACTCTCGAACGTCTCGGACCGCTGCGCGGAAACCTGCGAGTCGAGCCGGGGTTCGATAAGCCCCGACGAAACTGGTTCGATGAGTGAAAAACGATCGCGGCTCTGTCGGAGATCTCGATGAAACGAAGTTAAACGAAGCTTAACTGACGTTTTCGTCGCGGACGGATGTACTGGAGGTTTGTGCCTTTGAGACCGGCTATAAATTCCAATCTTCGCATTTCTACGTTTTACGCAAATGTCACATAAATTTTTAATTAATTACGTATATATAGATTCATTGCGTGAACTATTTATGTTACTGCTTTTCACGGATATTCTACATCCGCTACGCATATCTAACTTTCCCGTATGTGTGATAGTTTTATAAATGTCAAAAGCAGCAAAATTCCGCAAAAATGGACCCATTGATACATTTTCTTTTTTATATATTTCTATAGAAACATATGTGTGTTATTATCTAACAAAATTATTATTATTATTATTATATTAAATTCTTTTATTCCTAAATCTTGAAAACATGAGATAAGTGTATAATAGAAAGAAATTTAGTTAACATGATTTAAATATATATATTAATGATCTGCTCAAATCCGTTGTATAAAAAATGCAAAATTCCAATGACTCGATAATCTCAAATGATTCAACTTAAGATTTAATGCGCCTGTTACATCATTTTTATGTCTTCTTAATGCGCATTTCTCATTAATCAACAATCAATATTTATTCTGCTGTGCAAATATTGATTAAAATAACGCTATTGATGAGTCAACAGCGATGATAAAAATATCACGTGCAGCACGTAAAAATGTTTCCACCGCTGAGGTTTATCAAAGGGAATCGGAGGTTGCACCTTTAAGAGATATCAATTTCACACAATACTGTATTTAACATCGATAACAACTATATTTAGGCATTGATGAGCGGCCTCTTCAGCAGCTGCGGCATATGATCATCTCGCCTCGTCGAAATGAATCGAGGGCGACTCTTCTGGATGTCTGACATCGGGTTATCGGCTTTGCTATTTGTAGACGCTTACGCGCCTCGCTATCAGGCATCGATAAGCCTGCATACGCGATGTTACGTTATGCATGCCGTTGTATCACGCGTGCGTACACCCGCGACGCTTCAAAGGCCCGGTTTTTTGTGCAAGAGTCGAACATCGAGAATGTCGACGAGGAAAGATTGCAGTTGAGATGTCAGACGAGATAAGACCGGATTACACAGGTTACCATGTGAATCGTATTTCGAAACGTAATTGCATTTGAATTGTGCATAGAGTATTTTAATATTCTATTGTATGCCGCGTGGTGTGTTATTTATACGCTCTCTATTGTGTGCCGCACAGAAATATATAGCGATCAAGCTGATCCCCTAAGAGCATAATGATTAAGTGCGTAATAATAACTTTTTATCACAGCGGCTATTTCGGTGAGAATTATGAAAGATTTAAATAACTCGATCGTACAGTGAAGCAATATCACTCACAGCAAGGACAGTATGCGTATAATGAAGATATTAGCTGTGATATATTACGTAATGTATCAGTTGTGATATATTACGTAATGTATCAGTTGTGATATATTACGACAGGTCGATTGGCATCCTCAATTATTTTGGCTCGCTGTATGTTATAATTTACGCGACTTTTATTATCGGCGGCGCCGATATTAGATGGACTCCAATATGTCAGCTGCCTAATCGGCCAATTACTCGCTCGAAAGTGTATGTATGTATGTAAACCGGCCCTTATCGCGTCACGAGCGGCAAGAGCGAGCCATCGCGCATGTTGCGAATTACGACCTTCGTGTTTGCGGCAAGTAACGGCGCCAGTTATCGTGACTCGCGAATAAAATATTATCCCAGCCGCGCTCGTTAACCGCCGTTCTAATCTTCGACCGTTAATACATACGAGGCTCGTGATATTTAACCGGTAGATTCGTCCTCCGGGCGAGAGAACTCGGTGAAAAATGAAGACAGCTGATACGACTTCCGGATCGGTCGCACTCGCGCAACCCTACACAGCCGCACGAAGGTCCGAAAGCTATTCGTGTCGTTCGGAGATGGGTAAAAAGAGAACGAGAGGAGAATCGGGATCCTTTCGACCCGTGAAAGAGACACCCCGCGCTCCATTTATCGCACGACGACAGAGCACGACCTCTGGCCCACATCTTGCTGACTTGATCGACCGCGAGAAAAAAAAATTGTTTTCTCAGAAACGGCGATAATTTCGGCCGCTATCTGCGCTCACGTATACGCAAACGGGTAAACCCGCCATGTATTGTAATGCTGGCGCCCATATGACAGTGTCGAGCGAGTTTATTCTCGGTAAAAATCAAGCAATCCAGCAATCCAGTATAATATTTACTGTAGATAAAAATATTCCTGTTAGACATGCAGCAGAATTTATCTCTTGCAAGAATTCAAATTTACCAAATGTAACTAAAATTAAAAGAGCTTTAATAAAGAAATTTAATACATTATATATATATAAAATCTGAAAATTAAAGTTTCAAAGCTCGAGAGGTGAAAATTTCAATAATAACTTTATGAAAGATAGATATCCCTAAAATATATAATAATTCTCCAATAAAAAAGGAATGTTTCCCTTGGGAAAGTTTTTTGGAAAATTCCACAGACATAGAGTTAAATATGAAGATATAATCTGATAAAAAAAAAAAAACAAATATTTCTATTACCAGATTGACTTCAGAGATAAAATTATTTTTTAAAGGCTAGCTTTTATTACACAAGAGAGCCGTGTGTTGATACGGTTCGAGGAAGAAGGGGGGAAATCAATGCTTGAAAATTAAATACCCCGATTACTCCTGAAATCGATCGAGGCGACGCGGTCGCGACATTCTCGACGAACGAGCCAGCTGTGCCAAGCCGGCTGAAACGAAGCTGCGTACACAATGGCACGCTGAAGGGACATCGAAGGGTGGAACCGTCGCTCGGGCAATGATTCCGACAAAAAAAGAAGAGCGAGAGGGGATAGGGAGGGGAAAAGGGGGAAGAAGGAGAACCCGTAGGGCTCGATGACGCGATACATTCCAGAGACGAGGGTGGTGGGATTCACGTGTCTCCTGTCATCCCTTCCTCCCTTTCTCGGAGTCTGGTTTCTCCCGCCCTTGGCGCGTCCCTACGACGGTTTCTGCTACCTGCTACCCTCTCCAGATGCGCCAACCCGGGACACACCCCTGATAGGCTAGAAACCTGATCCCCGTTGCTCCCCTCTATCCCTTTTCCTCTGCGCACAAAGGTGCGAGAAAATACTTCAGTCTGCCGTCTGAGTTTTATCTCGGCTTTTCTCAAGTGACACAGGTGTCATCGGACTCGCTCTGCCCTCACTCTTTTAGACCTGTCTAGAATTCATTCCGAATATTGAAGTATAAATGTATCTTTCCACAAGACGCACGAGACGCGACATCACGTTCTCTTAGTAACATCTGTAAAATACCGAACGTAAGGAAACAGTAATAGCAAATTATCAATAAAAAGCGCTATCAGCAGTTGGGAAAGTATTGCGACATACCTTCTAATAATAAACTCGATAATGTTTGATGATTAATCCACTGTGATTAGTGCTTACGTAATAATGAGTTTTAAAAAGAGAATATTATCTCTCGCATTTAATTTGATATATTATTATTCAGCTTGTGAGACACGGTTGTAAAAATTGCTGTACAATACAGCCTGTTGAAAGAGATGTTGAAGGCCAAAGTTAAATATTATCGTTTCTCTATTAAACTGACTACATTCTCGGACGGATAGTTAAATATATCAGATATTTCTCCATCAGCGAAAATTAAAATACGAAACTTAACAACACTGATCTGCATGTAGCATATTGGATTTACATTGGTCCGCGTTTTTATACAGATTTAAGTATAATAGCATTCAGGTGGAATGTATTTTCTAACGAAACAGACAGAACGAGCGAATAGGGACCATCGAAATCGAGGGTCTACTAATTTCACAAGCAACACTCGAGACTGGTTTCGACACTCGAGGAATAAAGGTTTGTAGAACCCGCCAATCTTTATTGTTTCGAATAGACAATCCTCCGATCACGACCGAGAAAATACTTCTTTTTGCCGATGCCTTCGACCCGCAGACTTCTATTTTCAATAGGTTCTCTCTCTCTCTCTCTCTCTTCCCTTCTTTCACGCGCGCAGGAGAAATCAACGAGACGGAACGGGCAAGTTCTCAGGTCACCGGGAGAGTGCCCTCGCCAAGTTGGAAATCCGATTTGGTTCGAAACTTTCCGAGTGCCGTCGCGCTGCCCGCTTCGCGCGAAGCTCGAAAGAAGAAGTTCGACGTACGGAGGCGCGGATCTCCCGTGACCTTGAAACTCGAAATACCGCGAAGGAAGAAAGTGGATATTCGGTGCTGCCGATGAGTTTTCTCATTTCCGAATTCGTGGAATTAACGAGTCCGGCACGTGGCAAAGTCCAATCGATAACGCCGATACGTCGACGCGTCTCCGAGTAATACGATGAAAACGGATTACACGACGGAAATAAATTGTCCTCTTATTGAATCGGGCTTAACATTTGTCCGAAGGGACAAACAGAGGGGGAGAGAGTACACACGGAAGACAAATATCAATTCAATATCCTATTATTAATCGCGCGCGGAACGTAAACTCCTCCGATATAATCATTTATGAGTTAATGCTAACAAACTGGCAGAGCCTAACAAGCTGTTTGCTTCGCTTCGTATTCAAATAGGCGAGGAGAGGGAAAAAAAAAACGCAGTTAATATGCATATTATCGAACGCTCATTTATATGTAACAGCGGATTGTAAATGAGTAAAGAGACTTGCTTCGCGAAAGAATGCATAATCGCCGTAAAGAAAAAGGAAATAACCTTACGCGCAATTTTTTTTTTAAGAGCGCCCGCTTATTCACGACCAACGAAATCTTGTGCAAAAGATCTTAAGTTGAAACAGCGAATATATATTTATGAGATCACGCGTATCACGAGTATCTCGAGCATGCGAACCACTTCACGATATAACTCGGTCACTAACGCTATCTCGTTCATTATCGAGCGCTGGCGCACAGTCGCAATCGTCCTTGGCGGTGATTTTCTGCAAAAGGGGGTCATCGCGCGGGATCGGTTTCCCCGTAAATCATTGCGGTAGGCACGCGGGGGGGGGGAGGATGAGGGATACCGACGAACCGCGCTCGGCGAAATTGAAATTGTGCCGATTGGCACCGAGACCGCATCGCCGATATCGATTCCTCGCTCATGTCGCGCTCATAATTACCGGGATCGATGACGGACGCCCCTTTCTCGCGGATCTTTCTGGGCAGATGTGATTTTTACGCAAAAGGAATTTAACGTCGCTCCGTTAACTTTTAACTCAACATTTTGCATTTTGCGTCGCTCTTCGTATTTCGATTTTTGCTTGTGACAGATCCTGCGCTTGTATCTCGTTCTCGTAAGGACATGAGTGGCAGTAAAGAGATAATCCGACAGTGATAACGACTTTTTAAAAGTCAGCTATTCACGCTGCAGAATATTACGGAACGTTATTGCTAAATTGACAATTTATGTACGTAGAATTTAAAGGATAATATTACTGACTTTTGGAACGTTGATTAAAATTATTTAAAGCAGGAAGGTGGGAAGAGGTGGTACAGGTTTCACCTCTCGACCGTATTTTCTTTGGCAATGTTGGACTTCCGGTGTGGTTGTCTCGCCAAGGAGTTCGTGCCGGATTAATTCAGCAGAGATAGCGATTGAGCGAGATTCTTTCACGAAATATTTGACATTTTTTGAAAATTGGAAACGATGGCTTGAAAGGACTAACGGTAAGAAAGGGAAAGAAAAAGATGCAATTTGTCATAGTTGTCGGTTAGAGTAAAAGAAATGGATCCAGTGTTGTCCTTTAGACGACAAAACTGATGTCATCCTTCAGATAGAACGCGAGGTCAACGAAACAAAAATTTCCGATAGAAATCTGTTTAACCTTTCATATCAGAATTTTTTTAATTTTGCTCTTAATCATGCTTTAACTTATTTTAGAGTGTTGTACAGTGAAAATTACAAAATTTATCTTTAAATTTGAAAGATTTATTGCGTCAATAATGCAAACACTATAACAGGTTGTCTCGTAAAAACTAATAATCGAAATGTCAAAATAATATGAACATTCAATATTAAAGGCAGAAATATAAATTTCAGAGATTAAACGATGATTTTTTATATGTTCAAAGAAATAATCTGAATTGTAAATCAAATAAAACGAGATATTCTGGCGAAATAGAATTTATTTTAACGATGGCTTTGTCGCAAATTTGATACCGTGGAAAATGCAGGCTTTGAATGCTTTTTTCCCTCCAATGACAATATTTTGTGAAAGAAAAAACCTTCGGATATTGTTTCTTTTTAAATTATTTTTCAAATATTCAAAAGATGTCAGTTTTTTTTATGAGACAAAAATTTATATTGTATATTGCAGAGAAAGCAATTTCTCCCTTTCTGTTAGATTGTATTATGTTATATCAAATCTCTAGCATAAATCTAAACTCGATGGAAATCAGATATTAAATATAGATCCATTTAATTATTAATATAGTTTTGGGACCAGCTCCCAAACTGCCTATAAAATCCGCTTAATGGAGTTAAGATGATTCATATAACGTGGAGGAGAAAGGGGATAAACGCGCCGAGTGGACGGGCAAGTTGCACATGTCGAATATCAAATGGCAAAGAGTACAGACAGAGAGAAAGAGAGATTCATTGGCTCGTTAGTTGAACGAAATTGAAAACCGATTCGTTGCGGAAAAGAAATCGTACACCATCATATAGATATTCGAGCGTGTATATTCGCATAAGTGATAAATGACGCGTAGCGACACGGCAAAAAGCGGTCGGTAAAAGCCTAAAATAAAAACGCAGTAAAGAGAATATGGGAGAAATTTAAATCACCATAAAAGCTGATATATGTGTGCGTGCGAACGAAGGGGAGAATATGCGTGCAGTGAGAAAAATATGTGTGTAGTAGAACTGATGCTAGATACGCATTGAGAATACATAGATCTGCTTTGTAAAACAAAAATGGCTGATTTTATTATTTTATTAACTCGTTTTCTACGTGCTAATTATTTGGATTTTTATCGGAAGATTTATTTTCGCAAATAAAAGAGAGAGAGAGAGAGAGAGAGAGAGAGACGATTAAGATAAATTTGAATAAAAATGTACAAACATTTCTTTTAAATTTAATGTGACTTTTTACATCTCTCTGGGTGTCACGTCTGAAAATTTACAGTCTTTAACGTCACGGAACTATTGCTTTTGATTACGTACGCGCATATTAAGTAACGAATAATTATTGTCTGAATTGTCAGATGCAGGTATGTTTAGACCAAGTTGACGACGAGTAGCCCAGAAAAAAAAAAGTAATGTAATTCATAATAATAATTAACACTCGCGGGACACACGCGTGACTAATGCTCGCGCGGCAGTGAGATAAAGGGGCCGCGATAATGGAGCGTACAGCCGGCAAAATGCAACGTGCGGGACGCGTTTCGTTTTGAGCTTTACCGTCCGCGTCGAGGTGCGCGCGGCGGGCCGCCCGCTGGCGTAAAATAATGTAACGGGCAGCTTTACATGCCGCGCCGTGGTTACCTAAACTTTCTAACGGCGTCCCTCGGGGAATATCACGAAGAAATGACTACGGGCGCACAAACGCGTGCTTTCTCCCGCGACGTAATATCACGCGAACGAGCCATGCAACGCGCGTCTGGCACGCATCAGCTGGTAACATTTTTCCGAGCAATTCGCATAATCACTCGGAGCAGGTAGAATCGCATACTGTAGCGTTAATGCGCCAGGAAAAGAGGAGAAAGAATCGTTAAAATATTAATTCAGTATTTTTAAAAAATTTTAACTTGACAATTAATTCTAAACTTGACGAAAATGAAAAAAGTCGCCTTATTTTTTTGGAAAACATGTGACAATATGAAAGATAAAGGACATATAAAAAATTGAACAGTAAAATTTGCAAATGTAATAATAAATGTATCATAAAATATTCTTCCAGTCTGCTCACACTGAAAAAAAAAGTCTGGTTATAACTACCAAATGTCTAGTGAAGTAGTATCAATTAAATATTTTGTCAATATAACCAAAAATAATTTTATTTTACTAAATGTTTATGTTAATAGTAAGTATTATCAAATCTGGTATAAGTTACTAAATATTTAGAAAAGTAATATTATTTTTGGTTACATTGATCAAATATTTAATTGATAACTATTTCACTATACATTTGGTAGTTATGTCTTTTTTTTTCAGTGCATAAAACAAAGTAATTGCAAAAACGAAACTTATGACAATCATATAAATTCATAAGGACGTTATCAATTTTTGAGATGCAGCTTGTTTATAAATTTTTAATTATAATATAGCAATGCAGAATAGACTTATTTTATGGGATGCTGTCAAGTAGGCTTAAGGAAAATTAAGATTCTCCTCTTATTCGGACACAATACACAATTGCTCGAGAGAAGAATGTCGTCATTCCATTTTTCTTAACTCGGCCAAGGTGGAGTGCCGCAGGTTCTATGCTTATGCACTAAGTTATACGATGACGGCAACGCTATGGTGGCACAGTGATTCTCTTCGACAATTTGCATGGGTTCTGTGAGTTGACCTATTTGTCCCGTGAATACGCAGACTATGTAAGAAGTCAGATTCCCCGAGATATAAAGTTCTTCTCGAATAAATTTTAACCGCCATGTTTCGAATTTCTAATTTCCAACGCTAAATAATGCATGCTATGCGAATTTAAAATTCTGTTAAATTATATACTATTCTAAATACTGGTTAATGTATGACATTATTTTTAGTATCACTATAAAATCATATCCAACGATAAATTAAAAATATTACCTCCCAAAAATACATGTATAATTTAGCAAATTTGTATTCGACATTCATCTTTAATTAACAAACCATCAAAAAACATACACTTGAATAAATTTCGTTAAATTCTTAATTGCTTGTAATAGCAAGAGAGCCAATATTTTGGCAATTTAGTCTTATTAGTCCTCGAAACAAATGTCTCTTAGCTCGATAAGTATTAAAATGTTTTCTAGCAAAACATCCCTTTTACTTCTCTCTCTTCCTCTTCTTCTTTTTATTATCTTCTGAACCACCCAGTTGTTCTAATAGAATTTCAAATGCAGCCTGCGCCGTTCGAACGCGAGGAACGACAGAGGGACAGAAAAAGGATTTAGCAAGAGAGAGAGAAAGAGAGAGAGAAGCCCGCTTTGAGATGCGAAGGGGTTAAAGCCGAAGAGAGGGACGAAGGACCAAATAAGGAGAGCTAATGCCGTACAAAGGAGAGGAAACGTCGGATCTCGTATGTACACCACAAACACGCGAGCGCACAACTCGAGTTTTGTGCGCTTTGTCCGACAACAACGCGACCACGCTTGCGGCGGCGCGCTCGCGTTGTTCGTGTCGCGTGTGTGTTCATAAGCGGAAAAGGGGGTCGTTCTGTGTGTTGTTAGGCAAGCTGCACGCGGGACAAGAAGTACGCAGGGTCGGATGGTTGGGGCCAGTTCGTCAAGCGGGTTGAAGCGGAGCTCCCTTTTCGGAAGTAGAACGGAATTATAAGACATAATCGAAATTTGCCAGCCATTTGCAGGCGAATTCCCCCTCGCCCACTCTCTCTCTCTCTCTCTCTCTCTCTCTCTATCTATCTATCTATCTATCTTTCTCTTACAAAGTTGACGTCAAACGCAGCCCCTGCGTTAAACCCGCAGTCGGAAAGTTCCTGAAAGTTACAATCTTCCTGCCGACGCCATTATGCCGCTTACTAATTTGTGGGACTAATTAACTTCTGATGTCGCATTTCGTTATGGCTTTTCTCTCACTATTGTCAAATTCTTCATCAATTCTTTCAAGGTTATTTTTTATTTAAAAGTACGAAAATTACGATTCACGTTATGTATCACGAACATAAATTTTACGAAGCATTTGGGTGACCTCATTGTAAGTCACTTCTTTGTAGATATTCAAAATTAATACAAGGAATGATTTGTTACCGTTTAAAAGTCCTTTCCTTTTATAAAAGATCCGTATTGGAAGACAGCTGACCTACTTTTATTGCTTCACGATCAGTTTAATTCCGATGGTTTTTGTCGCGAAATAGCATCGTCATTCAGAATTCATGAATTATATCCGACCAAACGATCTCAAATAGTGTCTAATCAATATTTTCATAATATGTCAGGTAATGTAGTCCGGACACAGTTACATGTATGAGCTGTCTAATATAAAATTTATGGAAGATTCTTCAAAGAATTTATACAATTTTCCAATACTATTATAGACCTCAATTACGTAAATTTTATACGACGTATCTTTAATAATGAAAAAAAAACATGTTCACATAATTCATTTGATTTTACAAAGTCACTAATGAAAGAAAAAAATTTTATCATTTAGAAACAGAAATAAATCTCGAAGAATTAAATATTATTCCTTATTACTTTATATTCGGAATTTTTAACCACTTCTTTTTAGTTGAAAAATTATTTTTTGGAGACAATCTTGATAATCTTGATTATTCTTGAACTCTACAATGGACGATGAGACGGTACCACATTATTTCTATTGATATGTAATATAATGTAAAACATTATTAGTCAATATGTTCTATTCAACAATATATTTTCTCTCCACATCATTTATCATTTCTTTTGTGTCAGGTATCACGAAATGTGTGACCAAGGATGGACGATGACTTGGCATTCTGTTGGTACACCCGGCAACATGATGTCAATGATGACACGCGGTTTGCAACGGGAAGTACGTCCCTGAGCACAAATCTCGCAGTTCGAGTTAATCCCCTTTCCCTCCTTCCCCCCCCTACAGACCCTTCCCATCCTCCGGTCACGAAGAGCTGTGGGCAGAGGGTGACGGTCGTTGCCGATGGCGATGGCAGTCGATCATCGGCTCGGAGTAGGAGGTGGTCGAAGAAGTGCGGGGCAGAGGGTGCGGCGGCGAGGGGACGGGGTAAACCATCGAAGAAGAAGAAGAAGAAGTAGAAGAAGAAGGAGGAGGCGGAGAAGAAAAACCGGTTCGACAGGTTCGGGCTCCTATTTACCTGACCATGTAGCGCCTGCCTTGCCTGCCTACCTACCTACGGGTCGGGTCGTTATGTATTATGCAGTCCCCCTGTATGTGTAACGCATAACTACGGCGTGTATCCGCCGTAGCGCGCGGTGAAGAGACGCGCGGGGAAGGGATTCGAGAAGGAAAAAGTGGATGAGGAAGAGACGGAGAGAACGGAGCTGGCGGGCCCGGCGAGATACGAGATGGGGAGACGGGGCCCGGATTGAAGGAGGAGCGCGCGAGAAGGAGAGGGAGGGACGCAGAGAAAGGGGGTCGAGAAGGGGCAAAAGCAAGGGGGAGGAAGCGGACCGCAACGTGCCGGATGATGAAAGCGGTCCCCGTGCCTGACCTCTGTGCGATCTTCACTCTCGTCCTGACGTTACACGCCCGCCGAGAATATCTCCCGGCCTCGAGATTCCGGCCGGGCGAGATCGAAGGGGACCGGTTTATTAGATCGTTATACGCTTGCTGCGTGTCGTGAAGAAATGTAATAATAACGGACGGACGGAATACCGCGCGAGTGGGAGTATAAAGACCTATATAGCAGGAGCGATTCCCGAGCGAGATCACGGACCACCCCCGTCCATACGCGTACGAATAAATACATCGGCGTGATTTTTAATTCCGCATTATAACACGTGCACGTCATTATTACACGTTTGAATATACACGTCGAGGAATTTCCAATTAGCACAGGCAGTTAAGCATGAATCTAACTTAATTGACGTAATGTAAAAACGGCACTGGACTTCACGTCTCGTGAACAATCTTATGATCTCGTAACTCTTATTATAAGTTACATAATAAGTAAAGTTTAATTGCAACGCAGAACGTGCTCCATTATTACGTTTTACACACTGTACGAAGTTTAATTACACAACAGGAGCGTCGATAAGTCACGTTAACTCGCGTCGAGATCATCGCAGGGACCGTGCAAACAGGCGTCCTTGTGAGATGCGCGAAAGCCTTAACGGGGAAAAAGACTCGGTTGGGGGGCTAACGATAAAACGATTCCGCCCCGTCGATCGTCGTTCTTACATCCTTTAGGCCCTGCACTTTCGCGAACTTTACGTAACGACTGCCGGTCGCGTACGGACGAATCCTCGTTGGATCTTTTCGCGAGTACACGCGGGGAAGGCGGGTAGACGAGGGGGGGTTTTGCCAGCTCTCGTTTCCGGCCTACGGATGAAATCTAAACTTGCGATAAAAATATGCCGGTTGCGCGCGTTCTTTCTTTCTTTTTGCCACGCGAGACCGCTGGGTAGCATGAGTCACGAAAAGAGGTTTATGCTCGCGCAGACCGTTTGCGAAATACACACAGGCGCTCCCGTGGACGTCGTCCTTGAGGAGGCAGGAAGGCTGGAGGTTAGAGTCACGAGTTTCACGGGTTCTTTGAGATCGCGAGCCGCGTTAACGTATCTGTGTCACGCCGGAGAGCACCTTGTTCGGCCGGACTGCGCTGAAACTTGCCTTATTATTTTTACGGCCGCGACTCCGCCTTCCTGGGCGCGCGGCGAACTTTCGTGCCGTTTCATCTATAATGTACTTTTCGCGGGAATATTGTCCGCGATGCATAACTTTCGCCTGCTTACTCATATTGGACTGTGTGTGCCAAGCGCGGCCCTATAAACGTGAAATATCAGTTTCTACCCTCGAAGCGAAATATTTACGTCAATGCCATTATTATTTACATTTTATTTTGAGCAGGTAGTTTCTGTGTTGTTTCAACGTTAATTCTAACATCGATTTGCAAATTGTTGATAAACTGCACGTAATTGTTTAACAATGTACTTCCTAGCGATGTTATTCTATTATTTTCTTCTCTCTTTTTCGTTGTTTCTTATTTCATTATTAATTTTATTTTCATTAGAGCACACGTCTACTTCTCATTGAAATAACTTTTTATCCAGATACACAGAAAAAAATTAGTATTAGTAATTAGTCTAATCAACAATTCATTGTTTCATATATAAGCAAGAATATAAAGTCTCCTTGGAAGTATTTATAATCTCAAAGAGACATAATTTGCTAACATAAAGAAATTTTGTTTCTTCATGTAAGCAAATTATGGCTGATCAAATTCTTCCAAGAAGAGTTTATATTCTTGCTTATATATGAAACAATGAATTGTTGATTTGATAGTCATTTTTTTCTGTATAGAAAATCACCGCCAAATTTTTTCTGTTACTTTCAAATGCAATATAAAACAGTCTGTGATTTTCTCATAATTTTCTTAGTGTTTTGAGAAACGTCCTACACATCCTTAATATTGTCGATTATGCGTTTGACCCACTCTTCCTTTCGCCCTCATCATCAATCTTGATGGTGTAATCACAGTCGAACCACCGCGAGTGTACCGCGTCATATGAGACAATCGCGACCTTCCGGTGTGCTTCCTAGAAATGGCGTGGCGTTCTGGAAACCCGAAGAGAGGCTCGTCTATCGCGGCGCAACGCGATAAAAGTGCAGGAACCGTGCACGAAAGCCGAGGCAGATAAGGTCCCACGGTTTCGCGAACCGGCGCAAATATATACCGCTTCCGTGACCGGACGACACGCTACTGCTTTTTATAGTAACTTCTCGAAGACGTTTAACTAACTCCGAGTAAGGGCGCATTTAAGATTCTAACAACATTCATTAAGCCGTCGTATCCGTTTTGCCTTCAAAATTGTAGTTAGCAGTTCGGAATTGCAGTTAACAGTTCCACGAACGAAAACGATAAAAGGAAGATATCGACGGGGAGTTCTCGTTCAAAGTTTGCCGCTCAAACGGTGTTGCGCGAGGAACCGTTGTGCTGCGATGCTCGCGGAGAAATGAAATTCGCGCGATTTCAGAGGGGGGGAAAACGATTAGAAACTCTGATAAGTACCTCGGCGCGAGACACTCCATGCGCTCGNCGCGAGACACTCCATGCGCTCGCTCTATTCATCGATCGTGAAACTCCCGTAGCACACTCCACGCTTTCCTATCCATTGAAATTAAGAGCGCGCGGCCGCGCATCCAGGCTTCGCGAGTGCGCGCGAGTGCGCGAGCGAGCGAGCGTGTCGGCCGTTTTCTTACAAATTAAAGATCGGGCCGCGCCGATAAGGAAGCGCCGTTACGTTAATTGGTACTCGCGGAGTAGGGTGTTACGTTTCAGGATTAATTTACTTGAAAACGATAGGCATCGCTGCCGGCATCTTGCCGCGCGCGCACTCCAATTACGGTCGACGCGGCCGCAATTTGCTGCGCCTCGTCCGTCTGAACATTGTCACGAAGCGTGGCAAAGGTCGCGAATATCTGGGACGGCCGACCGATATTGCTCCTGTCGGGTCCGCGAATCAAAACGGTGGTGGCCCTACGACCTCTCTCGCTGCCAAAGAGCACGGCACGTGTGAATTCTGATGAGTATCGCGCGTATTTCGCGATAACGGTAGGGAAATGTTTAAAGAAAAACCCAGTTGGCAATTATCGCGTCGTGTAATTATCGTTTCGCCGCTATCGGCGATTTATGTCGATTAGACTCTTTAATCGCAACATGCGGAAAACCTCTCTTCCGCTGCGTAAGGGATCAGCCAAGCGCGATAAATGAACGCGACGACACCGGACGTCACTCGAAGGCGCGAGAACGCGCGCGCTACAGCTTGCCGAGAGAGAGGAAGAGAGAGAGAGAGAGAGAGCACGGCGCTTGGTATTCCGCACGTATGGCCTAGAGCGACGCTCGCGCAGGCATTCCGCTGGAACGTGCCAGGCATCGCGTCCCTCCCGCGGTCCTTCGTCCCTACGGTCAAGACTTCCCTCCGTCCCGTTGAGATGCGTGAGGGCTGTGCGAACGAATTCTGGATTCCGAGCGTGTCCCGGACACTTTTCCTAAGCGCTGCTGGTCGGCGACTGGGAACGGATTAAGGTGCGAGACACGACACTGGACGAGCTTATAAGGCGTTGCCGACACAAACACACGCACGCACGCGCGCGCGCGCACACACACACACAGTCGCGGTGGTTTCCCCTAATTTTGGCTCTATCAAATCGGCGGGATTGCGTCGAGCAAACTTTCGGAACGTTTCGCCGCGAAACGACGAGGGGATTGTAACCCTTTAACTCCGATTACAACTTAAATCGAGAGCGCCGCGATTACGATGGGGAAAAGTTTAACGGACTATCGAGCGAACCGCTTCTGGCCTCGTCTGTGTTAGGGATATCGTTGTTTTGCGCTAGTTTATACAGTTAGTTTATATAGTCTAGGAAATCCCTACTTCTTGATCACGAAACTTTTAATCAGTCCGGATTACGAAGTTCGACCTCGCTTGACCGCCTCCCACGTGAATGGCGCCAGGCTTATTAGTTAGTTACCGAGAAAATTGAAAAAAAAAACATCAGCAACGATTCCCTTTCTTTTTCCTTCACAGAAAAAAAAATTAATATCAAATCAACAATTCATTGTTTCATATATAAGCAAGAATATAAAATCTCCTTGGAAGTATTTATAATCTCGAAGAGACATAATTTGCTAACATAAAGAAATTTTGTCATGCAGTCTGATCAAGAATATCAAATTCTTCCAAGGAGATTTTATATTCTTGCTTATATATGAAACAATGAATTATTGATTTGATAGTCATTTTCTTCTGTGTTCGTGCGTCTGCACACGATATTTGATATTTTAATTTCCTCGACGACCAAATTCGAATAAGCCCGACGTCACTTACCGCTGAAGCACTCAGGCGAGGTCGAACTTTGTAACGCGGCAGCAAATCCGCTGGAGGATTTAAATCAAAGTCCGCGTCTTTAAGAATGTGCAAACCGACGATGTCTTCAGACATCATCGCGACAGCGGGTGGGGAGATGCTAAGTTTCAACTTGTTTCTTAGAAGAGATCAAGAGGGAGAGAAAGAGAGAGAGAGAGAGAGAGAGAGAGAGAGAGAAAGAGAGAGAGGAAAGTTTGCGCCAAGAGACGCTCCACGCGAGTCGAATAACTGGTCGTTCCAGTTTCTGGCGTTACGCCTGACGCCGGATGCCTCTCCCTCCATCGTCGTCGTCTTCGTCGTCGTCGTCGTCCGCAGACTGGTACGACCGGTATATAACGCGTATGTATCCGTATATATGTGTCGGTATGTGGCCTGCGTCACCGGCGTCATATTTTAAATGTTAATATGTACGCCCCGATCGATCCGCCGGACGGTAAATCGCGTTACGCGATCAAAAAGTGGAGGGCAACGGGGTGGCCGATTATACGTGTTCGTGTATATTACGGAGGAGGGGGCCCGATCCTGATGCCGATGATGTTACTTCCGCGCGAGGATTTATGATCGTGAAAAGGAGAGCCTTGAGATCGGATCGATAGTCGCGGAATGAAATCGCCATTAAGATACAAGTCGCGAATAAGGAAACAAGATTTCAATCGCCCTAGAGTATGTTACTATTATTAAATCTTGCCTTCGTATCGCGCGATGACATTACTACAAATGTTTATCTTTGGTGTTTTCAAATTGTCGAACAAAAATAATGTCTCGTGAAATATCGAGAGGTTCGAGTACGGTATCAAAATGACAATCTTTCAATAATTTACGGCTATATTTGAGCGGAGCTGTTTAAAATAATTTTATCGATTTAAGTTTAAATGGAAACCCGAGAGACAAGTAAATATTAATTCCTCGGCTAATATCGGATTGCGGTATCGTCGCGGCGGGTTAGATTTGCGAGAGATCGCGCGTCTCAACGTGATTGCCGCGGCGGTTTCCTCGAGGCTTTCCCATTACGTATTTCCGCTTCTTCCATTTTTATTACACAGCGTATATAACGTAATAAGGGCGTAATCATATCTCCCATTAATTGAGCGAAGTTTCCTGAGCGAAGTCGTTACATTCGCGGAAGTCGCAAATAGCGCAGCTCCATTTCCATTCGTTTTAATTATACGTCTCCATACGTTGTCATACGGCGTCAGAGAAGCGTCGTATCATATCGATTTAAAGAGACGCGCGGAATACGGAGAAATATAAGTCCGCAGCAGCAGCATTGGCCAATTGACGGTATTCGCGAAATTGAGACAACCTAGAAGTCGTTGTTGCGGTTCGGGCGGCATTCTACTACATCACGATTCTCGTAAACATCTTTCGGTTATAAGAGGGAAATTTACGAGAAAACATTGCGGACGACCCTCTCCGACTTTCAGGCGCTCGATGTAACATTGCAGAACAAGATAAGAGTTGGGCGCGTAAATTTATTTTTATTTTCTTTTTTTCTTACTGCTGATTTAAAGACTGTGGTGAATAAAAACTGGTCGTATCGAAGATGGTTGAAACTTGGCTTCGTAATGTCATCAAACTCTGGCACGATAATTACGATTAATTGCCAACTTGTGCCACGTTAGCATTAATCGCCAATTTGCATCGTGCTATCTGCAAGTGTCGTGGTTTAATGGGTCATCTCCGAGAACGATATCTTTGTCGTACAGCGGGGGCAATCGTTCGCAGTTGGCCTCGTATCTCCCGACTTTGTTTTTCAACGCAACAACTTGGTACGTGTGTCACGTGAAATTTGATGACCCGTGGTAATAACGACTCCCCGACATTGATCGCGAAATGCTAATAATCGCGGGTATGCTAATGCCGATAAACAGAACTTGGTCACTTCGCCAAGTGTGTATGTACGAGTTCCACACGTACGAATGAGTAAATCATGCACATTGCTATAAATAACACCAGAGTATATGTCGCGACCGAATAACACTGTTGCGATAACCGCACGTTTTTTGGCAGGGATGATTTTACACGAGATTCAATCGACATTAATAGCAATTCTAAATATTAGTGATGTATATTTATAAAAATGTCGCTACACACGCTTCAATGGATCGTATTTCATTTCGCACGTCAATTTAAGCTACGGTCTCTCCGCGTGGCACTGTAATTAATTTTGCATAACGCATTAACTCCCCCCTCCCAGGCTAAGAGTAATTTCCGTCAGTGGTAACATTGGATCTGTCAGATTTATGAAACATTCATCGAATAAACCTTAAAAGTTATCTTTTATTCCTCTATTGGCTCAAAATTTATCAAGCGTATTTTAGTACTAATGGAATTAGGCGAGTAATAATCTCTTGGTTAAAATCGTCGCGAAGCATGCTAGCTCTCTCATAGAGAATCTCTCAGTTAATTATACCTTAATCTGGAAGAGCTGTAATATATATAAAGTAAGCTTTTATCGGGTAAAATTATTCGCTATATATAAATCGATATATGGTTTCAATCAGGATTGCGTCTCGTAAATTTCAAGATTACGTGGATTATTTACGTATTGTTTACTTTATGTTTACACGAATCTTTTTCACGTGGACAATACAAGCAATGTAAATTATTACAAATTGGATAATACTATACAGACAAAATTAATCAATTTATCAAATTGTTAATATTAAAAATGAAACAACGGAATATAATTTTTATTTTACTAATTTATCTTTCCTAAAATTATTCTAAATTCTTTATCACTCAACGCGACTTAATATTCCTAAAGAAAATTAATAATAGTACCTCGGCACATCACGATTGCAATTGACGACTATAAATCGGTCGTATCGTATCGGAGGTAAAGCTTGAAAAACGTAATTGTTCTTAGGGGATAACCTTGACGATTCTTACAACGCGAATTCAATTCGGTTCCAATAATTTCCACATGATGCGCATTCAACCCCCGCCTACACACAGCGTGTTTCAATAACGTCCGGATGAATCTCAGCGTTTTTCCCGCGCGTCAGTCTTTTCTTTTTCTCTTCGATCGCGCCCCATTCGTCCGTGACGACCTCGATGCGAGGCAGACGGTATTTTTAGATGCGGCTTTAAGCTCGCGATATATAAGAGAATAGCTTCGCCGTGCCGCCTTTTTCCGCGGTACGAACGTGTAAAAGGGTTACGGTCACGCCGATCATTTGCATTAATAGCGATTTGTATAAACGGCGGATTTATCGGCGATCGCGTTTGGTAGCGCCTCCTCCTTCGTGTGGAGAAAGATTGTTTCCGATAACGCGACCTGGTCGCTCTAAATTTACACTCTCCGCGCTGTACTGATTTACTAAGGGTTCAAGGTATTCCTGGACGGTGAGAGAGAGAGAGAGAGAGAGAGAGAGAGAGAGAGAGAAAGAAAGATCGTTACGTGTAACTCCGATACTGCGTCTCGTAAAGAGATAATGCTCGGACAATGGTACGCGACCTCGTTTAACTTTACCTTTTGTTATGCCCAATGC
This sequence comes from Solenopsis fugax, assembly GCA_003595255.1. NCBI lineage: Eukaryota > Metazoa > Arthropoda > Insecta > Hymenoptera > Formicidae > Solenopsis > Solenopsis fugax. The sequence continues at coordinate 5,871 of QKQZ01011447.1, read as the reverse complement.
AAAGTTGGCGAAATGTCGGCAGATTTCTCTTGTTTTTATTTACATAAAGTACTTAGCTCACGGGAAATGGGGAGCTGAAATAAGTTAAGTCTGTGATTCAGCTTAAATAAATAATGCTTCTTCAAGAGTCTGAGAGAAGGATTTAACTTTCCGTAAATAGATAATCTTTTAAAATTGCGGCACCTCGAAGATAAATTAAGACAATTATTGGCAGACTATTTGTGAATAATCAAATACTCTAATTAAAATAAAAATTAACGTAACACAAACGGGGTCCATTACGCTCCGCGTTATTCATTCGTGGCTTAAATAACTGGGAAAGTCCCTTTAGGTCGTCCGAGATCAGTCCAACCGATCAAATTGTCTGTGCAAATCGCGCAATTAATTAGCTCATTGAATTGCAAGTATGACTAAGTATAATGACTTTGAACGGACAAAGTTCTCTACATCGCTCGAGATTCGAGCAGTCAGCGTCTCGTATGAGTCGCGGCCAGTGTATGTCAACGCGTGATACATGAATTCTTTAAGAATGCCAGTGCCGCGTAGATACGTTGCATTAACGGGCCTTGAGTTGTGGATTAAAAGCTATCCAATCTGAAGGCAAATCAAAATGAATGACAAGCCATCATATTTATTTTTTGTTAAGCGAACGGACAACGACAATGTGCTCTTCGTTTCTAAAATTATAGCGTACCGTGAATTTGCATCGAAACCCCATTTTCTTTCGCCGAGATTACTGAAACGTGCAGTGAAACGATTCTTAACTCGGTTATCGAAGAGAAATTCATGAATAAAGCAGATATTTCGTTGCTAATGCCACTGGCAGTCGCGTATGATGTTTGTAAAAAACATAGTAGCAAAGTTGCTAGCCAATTCTTCCAAGAAAAGATAATACACAATAGCGAAGGATGTGTCATCTGTGTAATTTTCTGTTACAAGCGCATTTACGTACACTGTCTCGTTTGCGTTATGCAAGCTCTACGCAAATGAAATCTTTACGGCAACCAAATTTACGATTGTCCGCGTATTCTCAAAGACCGGTTTCGCTAAGCATGCTCGTTTAAATTTCAAACGCTAGCCTTCATACCGCAGCGCTGCCGCATTAAAAGTTATCTTTCGTGAGTCACGTAAGTGCGTACTTTGGATTATAGGTATGTTATCGGCTAATTTATGCTAATAAAAATGCTCGGCTTGAAAAGGGTCTGACATAATTTTTCATGCATTTTCATAAGAACGCGCGATTTCTCGGTCCTAATGTCTCATGTTAAAATTAAGCAAATTAATATTCATAATGAAGATTAATCAATTATACAGTCAGAATAATAATCTCTCATCAGTCGTTAAGAAGGTATTTAATGAAGGCCATTAAACATTAACTCGCTGTCGTAATTATCGGCGCGGAATACATTTATACAGATTGAGCATGTGCGTTGCACGCTCCGCTGTTGTTCGCAGACATCCCTCGTCCTCCATCCAGCAATCCCTTCCTCCCGCCCACCCTCTTTGCCGAGAGGGGCAATAGTTTGCGGCGAAACGGCGGCGCGAGGAATTTTTATGACGAAAGTAAAACGGAACGACCCATAAAACCGGGAGGGCGCGATTCCATCTCTCTTCGGCTTCGCTCCGGAGTCGCGTAAAGTTTGCAACAAACTTCCTCATCGCGCAGACTTTAGCGTCCCTCATCCCATCCTCTCCCGTCCCCCGTATACCTCTTATTCTTCTTCTTCTTCTTCTTCGCTCACTTCTCTCCCGTGGGCGGGAGAACCAGCCAAAGCGATCGCGTCGGCGAATACGAGGTAGATAGCTGGCACGTTTTACAGCTAGAAAAGCATACCGCTTGATAACTTTTAAAGCGGAACGACCGGTCTGTTTCAGTCCGCGCGGAGGGCCAATCATGCTCTATTCCGTTACGAAATTCTCAGCTACGAACTAGATGTATCGAAGGTGCGCATTTTTTCCTTCTTTTTCATTTTTCTTATCATCTGCCTCGTCTCAAAAAGTTAACTTTTCCCCGAACTTATCTCCAATCTCCATTTAACTTTCAATCAATCTTTTTAAATCTCAACTTGTGGAATCTTTTAAATCAAAAAATAAAAAAAAAACGAAGCACTTTTCAAACGTTAGATGTTATACGTTAAAAACTGAAATTGATTTTTTTTATACGTTAGTAACCATGAGCGTTATTTTACCATACGTACGTACTAATTCTTTAAATAATTATAGGTACACTGAAAAAAATATTATGTTCACGTAAATATATTTATTTATTTTAACATCATTTCCTTGATTAAAATAAATATTTCCCAAGTTTCAAAATAAACTATTTTATACTAGCAAATATTTATTTAAATCAAGAAAATAGCTTGAACATAAGAAACTTTTTTTCAGTGTATTATCTACATTACGCTGACAGTTTTACGTATAGTATTATTATTATTGCAATACCTATTGAAACTTCACATCATAACGATGAAAAATCGTTTAAAAACGCTTTAAACGAGTAAAGAGAGAGCTCGGTTAAAATTTCGCTCACGTAAGCGAGAATCGCGCCACCGCCGTGCACTAAAGTAACGTAAACTAAAGTCCCAACTATAATTCATGGGAGCACCAAACTATTTTCCAACTACGTCCAACTATGGCTCGCTCGACTGGAACGGCGAAGTTCGCGACTGCCAGTTTCTAACTGGATTTCTTTCGCACGAACGCGGCGATGCCACTGCCATAACTTAACCGTCTATGGTCGACGGTCGCTTCAAAATACTGCGCGCTCCGGATTTGTCCCTTTTTACATTTGCTTCGTCTATTGTCGCGATCCGTCATGATCCGTCGCTAATCTTAAACTCGATTTACAACAAAAAAAAATAAAAGAAGGATTTAAAGGCTGCATCAAAAGATATTGAGATGTTTAAACAAGTTTTATGAAAAAGTTTTCGAAAGAAGTTTCGGCACAAGTAGCTAAAGAAGTTAATAGATAACAAATTGCACGAGATACTGAAATGTGGTTCACGTAAACTCTAAGATCATATTTCTTTCCCTTTCGTGAGATAAATGAGGTTTTTATAAAACTTTGTGCTACTTGAAATTAATAGCGTTAATAAGCCACGGTTATTCGATTTAGTGCAGTTCTTTGAAACTCGGCTAATTTGAAGATCTTAAGCAAAAAGCGTGCGGAAATGCAGGACGCGCCGAGATTCGTCCGGGGAATCACCGGTACCGTCAATATTTCTATTTCTGTGCTAATTCTCTTGCGAGAAGCTACGTCGTTCTGCTTTGCGGAACGAGGGGGAAAACTACGCAGAGATACACACTGTGTGTACGGGGGATATAAATACGATTAATCGGGTGCATACTATCCGGGCGGGTGTTTTCGCGTGCGTGACGCGCACCTGGTGTGTCACGTCAGGCAAAAGTTGTCGTCGTCGTTGTCGTGGCTGTCGCTCGTCGACGCAACCTGCAACATGGCGTGTCGCACGCACTCGTGATCTCCTCACTGGCGTCGGCAGTGGCACGGATACTTTCACGGTTTTTTTCCCTCCCCTCTCAAAAAAGAAGTAATTTCCTTCATTTACATCAAAGGGTTAAATATACAGCGCGTATAACAAAGTAGCCTGTTAAACAACCGGAAATCTTATAAAAAAAAGTAATGAGATAACGTCGATTCCCGAGTGACTTGCCACTATAATAGACTCAAATCTATTTGATTTCTTTATATACTCGTATTAAATATCTTCTTGCTAAATATATAATAATATTATATAAAATGATTTGTCAAAAAATAATTAATTAATAATTGTGCGGTATATTTGAAAGGAAGATTCTTCAAATCAATCTTGATTATAAGATCGCCAGAAGACGTTAAGATATTCTCATCTCTCTCCCTATCTCTATTGATGACAACATCCTGTTAGATATTCTCCCCGAGAGCGGCGCGGAACCAGTTTTCGTTTGATTACGCTATTGGGGCCTTTGTGAATGTGCGCGAGTGTTGCAGAAGCTTAGAGCGGAGCGAGAAGGGGAGGAGAGAGCACACGGACTCTGCATGTGGTGCTGTGCTCGGTAGTAATTATTAACCCGCAGTGACTCACTAGGTTGAGGACCTTTATGATCCACGTTAATGGGTCCGCCACTCGAAGCACCCGGAGTCAGGGCATACATACGCAACCACGTACGGATCATACGGCGCCGCCTGAGAGCGTACGTACATGTGAGTTTCGTGGATGGCAGGTGCGCATGGGTGTGCGCGTACGCGTATGCGTTTATGGCTCTCGGCCACGCAAATCTCGTAGCGCGTTCCTCCACGCCTGAAAAGCCTCGACCTACCCTTCTCTTTGGCAGGGAGAGAGCGTTAGCCACGAAGGCGGGCGAGCGTTCATCCTTTTAATGGATTTCTTGAATTAGAAACGAACGGAAAGCGCGAGCGAACGAGCGGGGTCTCGTTTTGTTTCTTGTTTACGCGCCGTCACGCAATCCCGGAAATATATCGTTATTTTCGACGCCGCCTCCGGCGGTAATTATTCACAAGCCAAATTACGGGAGTACGGAATTGTTGGAATTGCCGTCGTGCCCCGACGCGCGCGCGTGGGCGGGCGCAGTCGTTTGCCGAGAAATTGAGTTATGCTTCGCGTCCAACTAGCTACCATAATATCAGATTGTGCGCGAAGTGCGTACGGCTCGTACGAAATCGTGTCGCGTTAAATTTATTCGCGGCTGAATCGGGTAGGTTAACGTCTCTCGGGGCAGTTTTGTTACGCGACAAATAGAGAGGAAAGCTAATTACTTTGGATCGTTGTATGTATTTATAGCAAATTGGACGTAAAAACTTTCGGGGAATGGTTCACGAATGTGTCGGGGATGTTGGAAACCAGTATAATTTTTTGCGTTAAGCACGATAAAGCGGTGTAACCAGTAAATTAATATCCTTTTTTATGGTTTCAAGGCAAACCACAAAAAAAAATGCATTCGAAAGATAATATATAATAAATTCTAATAATAGTATCGCGACAAGATCCTTATAATTATAATGATATACTGGCACCAATTAAAATGTACTGGTTCTCCATTGGGAGCAGAACCCGAGCCATGCGAGCCCGTATGTGCCTCTCCGGCTGCATTAAAAATATGTTAGTCGTATGGTCGTATGGGATCGCGCGCGAAACCAGTTTTAGCCGGGACATCTGCACGATAATGGCGACGTTAACGGCATGATAATGGCATGATGAACAGAGCGGTTCGTCCGACTGCGATGAACTGTGCGGGAGTCGTATTCACGCACACGATTTCGTTGAATCGGCGATTCTAGCCTCTATAGCGCCACGTCTGTAGAGCGCCATTATACAGCGACTTATTATAGCCATTACGACGTTCCATTATACGGCCGCCCGGTTGCGTCCGTTGTGTCTGGTCGATTTGGCTGCGAGGACACATTCCTGCGATTGAATTCCAGTCGACGTCGGAGAGTCAGTGACCCGATTAAAGCGCGTGACAGGAAATAGGAAGATATCGGATGATACGTATCTTTCCCCAAGTCGGATCGATTCTTCGAAACTGTGCCGCATTAACTTGCTATTCGACGCACGGCGATTGAAGTTCTGGAAATTAGTCGGAACTTCTTTCTTATGTAGAAAAATTTGCTGTATCGCGAATGTCACAATCAGATGTAAATTTCAGACACGAGTACGCTGGAAGTTGATGAAATGACTCGGAATAATAATGACGACCGTTTTAACGATGTCGCTAGTTACTGAGTGACAAATGTGAGCCACAATATTGCCATTACAAGCTGATGATATTAAAGTAAAAATTAAGTACTTCTACACTGAAAAAAAAGTCTGGTTATAACTACCAAATGTATAGTGAAATAGTATCAATGAA
>QKQZ01011446.1:0-17377 GCA_003595255.1 Solenopsis fugax | reverse complement strand
TTATCATAAATAAAAAGAAAAAACTTTAAGGACAGAAACTAACATTAGTTTAACTTTATACGGGCCATTTTCTAGTCATTTCTCATTAACACAGATTTTTAACTCTAGTTCGCCATATCTTGATCCGATGAATTTTTGAAGTGTAATCTCATTTTATAGTTTACTTCTTCCTATATATTGTTATAAATTTAATTAAATTCAACCTGCTATTACCTTATGAGGATGGTATTTAGACTATGTATTTTTTAATTTTTACAATACAAGCTTTAAAATATTAAATAGAATGAAAGTGACAAGACGAAAAATCGAGCTGTCTCACGAATAGAAGTATAGCAAACTACGGATTCGAAAATAAGTGTGGAGAGCTAGAGTTAAAAAATTATATCGTAAAACAGATAACTTTGATACTGATGAGGTATCACCATAGTACATTTTTTTTTAATTTTTCCGATGAATTTTTCTACCCCTGAGAAAAAAACCGAAAAAATCCGCAGAAAAATTGAAAAAAAACGGCTTTTTTCCCAAGCCTTTAAAACTATATAATATTTCTCTCTCTCTCTCTATCTCTCTCTCTCTCTCTCTCTCTCTCTCTCTCTCTCTCTCTCTCTCTCTCTCTCTCATAACGCGTGTATTTCTTACGGCTCCATTTTTATTTTTGCTGCATTATTCTTCTCAGTAGGATATGTGCGAGCCTCGGACAAGGCAAGAGAAATGTGGAATTAGGGAAGACACGTCATCGGGAAATTTATCTCGTGCGATTTGCCGGATCGGGAGTTTGCTGCAATGTTCTGGACGCCCGGGGCGCCGAGCCGCTTCCGCCGCGAGGATATCGCCGATTGTCTCCTCGTTCCTTTCGATTTTTTTCCTCTCCTTTGTCGGAGAACGCGCGGGGGGAGAGAGCGTGATTTGTGTAGGGAGCATGGGGGATTTTTTCACCGTCGCTTATTCGGATCCCGGATTCGATTCTAAATTGAGATCGCGTGTTTAGGATGCGGAGGATTACGGGGAGGAAGAGGATTAGGAGCAAGAGACTCCGAAAGGACATCGTATGCTGGATCGTTGATGATAATTGATTCATCGCATGATTCCTTCCGTCGCCGATCCATCTCTAATTACGAAACTATTATTGAATTGGGACCGTTACGAGATTATGTTAATTTTTCGATTCGTATCAGTGAATAAGTACAATGTCAACTTGACTTTGAAAAACTTTTCAACTCAATGTCACTTACGATTAAGAGATAAACGATTCTACAGACGAGCAACTGTCAATCACAAGTAGTTCTAACAGAATTTATTGTTCTTCTTCGTAATTCTTTGATCTATTATGTAAATATGTATTGTATTAAAAAAAAGATATTTTTTATTCGAATGATAATCAAATGGTGCTCCATTAAACAATTTTACGTTGCTTTTCATACACTTTTTTTAAATCACTTCAAATTAATTTTTTTTTTTGGCGCAAGCGAGAAGATCGTATTTGTCGAGCGTAACTTTTCTTCGTGTATTCCGATTGCAGTCCAATGTCAACTTGACTTTTTCAACTCAATGTCACACAGAAAAAAAATTAGTATCAAATCAACAATTTATTGTTTCATATATAAGCAAGAATATAAAATCTTCTTGGAAGAATTTATAATCTTGAACAGAAATAATTTTCTTATATGAAGAAAATTTTTCTCTTCATGTAAGCAAATTATGTCTGTTTAAAATTAAAAATTCTTCCAAGAAGATTTTATATATGAAACTATGAACTGTTGATTTGATACTGATTTTTTTTCTGTGCACTTACGATTAAGAGATAGACGATTCTATAGATGAACAACTGTCAATCACAAATAGTTCTAACAGAATTTATTGTTCTTCGTAATCCTCTGATCTATTCATTATGTAAATATGTATTGTATTAAAAAAAAGATGTAATTTTTTATTTGAATGATAATTAAATCGTGCTCCATTAAACAATTTTACGTTGCTTCCCAATTTTTTAAAATTACTTTTCAAATTCATTTTTTTTCTTTTGCGCAAGCAAGAAGATCGTATCTGTCGAACGTAACTTTTCTTCGTGTATTCCAACGATTGCAGTCCCGGGAACCAAAAGAAGCGGGTGCTAGGACATTGGTGTCTATTTTTACTCAACCTACGACGTAACTGTCCAGCTGCGGGTCTTCTCGCGGTCAAATCGTGCGAGAAATGCCACGAATCGGAGTCGACGACGACGATTCGCTTTTCAGCCGAGAAAAGGCAGGGTGTTCGCGATGCCTCGGTTCCGGGCCCTAAGGAACAAAAAAAAATCCGACTGGCCGATCCGAGGAAGAGCGACGATAATCAGGATTGGCGGAATTGACGAAATGTGGTGCGCGCGTTGAATGAGAAGTGCGTTCGTCATTCCTGTTGGGGACGTCGCGGAGCTCTTTCTCGGACGAATCGTCCATCATAGGCAAATATGACAAGCGGGCAGCGCCCCCCACAAAGGGGATCGGCACCGTGAAAAATCTGGCAGAACTGACGCTGCAAATTCGGACCTACCTCGCAATCGGTGGGGCCCAGTGAGGTAAGAGAGGCGAGTGTCCGCTGGAGGGAAAGGAGAAAGGGCGAAGGAGGCCCTTTTCCAATGTGTAACTTTCTTTTGGAGCGTGCTATGCAACTGGACACCTTCTGAATCGTTGCACGCCGTCAAATCGTTTACGATCCCCGCTTGAAATAGATTTTAACGTACTTCTGTTAAAGCGTACAGACGTGTTGTGACGCAAGAAAATGTTACGAAAGAAACCAATTTTTCATACGGATTACTCTTAGAAATTTTGCGCTAATTAGCATGAAATATTTTAGCTACGATAAGGTAATTTAAATTACTTGATAGGCGATCTGATAAAATCTGATAATATAAGCAAGATTAAAAATCACGAATGCGGATCAACGGCGGATTCGATCGAAGACGAGACGCTGCTGTCTGAAATTACCGACGAGAGAGCTCTCGGGAAGAAGGAAATTATTTTTTCCGTTTTGCCGGCTATTTTTGTGCAGTCTTGCGCCCAAGGAGTTACTGACCTCTGGCCAGTCTGCGGTACAGCGAATCGCCTATTTTTAAACGCACGAAAAATGCATAGCCTCTCCCTTCCGAAAGAAATCGTGGAAATGGAGAGAGAGAGAGAGAGAGAAAGAGAAGAAGAAACGAGCGAACGAATTTTATTATACAGTAATGGCGAGAAAAAGAAAGAGAGGACGAGTGGAAGGAGGCCGAAGAAGAGGAAGGAGAAAGGTTGTTTTGTCCGTCGTCGATATTCTTGACAATGTTTATTTCGGAGAGACGGCCACGTATCCCGGTCAAGAAAACTTTCTGCTCTTCTCAAGTGTTTTACAAATATCGTAAAATCCCTTCTTCAAGAAGGTGTCCGATATCCATCCTGATGACTGGCGCTCGGTTACGACAAAACAAAAACGAAAGAAAAAAATACGAGTAGCAGACGGCGCACGAAAACCGAATATCGTATAATCGCACGCTATTCGCGGATCCCGGACACGTTTCAAATTTTCTGGTTAAATTAAGATAATTTTTTATTGTAAACGCGCGCGCGTATCTGTGATTTCTCTTAATGCAACATTGCACGAATATTTTATGAATTTTTCAAATAATAAGAAGTGTTTATAAATTAAAAAAAAAATAAGTAAGCAATTTCACATTTAATTTTCACATTACGAGACAAAAAACAATTTAATTGCTCGGACGACGCTGGCAAAGTCAAAAGTCGTCGGCAAATCGTTTCTGAAGGGATGTGGAAACGCTCGATGGGACTGACCGATCTACCTGTTCAGGTGCATCTAGGGATTCCGGTGGCTCGCCAATTTAAAAGTAATTTTCTCGAATCCTTTTAAAAAAGAGGCCAGCCAAATCACGTCTTCCCACGGTTGGTCAGCTGGCCTGCGTCCAGAAGCGACGATCTTTCGCTCTATCCGCCCATCTCTCGCTCGGTTCTCCTCCACTTTCCTCTGTTCACTCTTTCTTTCTTACGAATTTCGATTTTTCTACCTGGGATCTATCTCGAGTCATCCGAAATCTGGGATAGCGTGCAAGATCTCTTTTACAGTTACGCGAAGAGATTCCCGCATGAGATACCAGATGGGAACTTATCACTTTTTTTTTGTAGTCCTAACATAAAATTTTCCTAAACTTTATTTATGACGCATGCATTTATGCATTAGTTGGATATAAAATATTAGAAAAAATTGATTTTTTTACAGACTTGATTCAGACTTGATTTTATCTGTATATTAATTACCAATAGCTAATTGTTTAAATTTACACTGAGAGAAATCGTTTGGTAGGATAGTGATCAAATGAATTTTATAGTTACTGGTACCAAAAACTTTGTTACATTCAACAAAAAAACCAAAAACTTTTTGTAATTTAGAGAGAAGTTTTTAGACCGTTAATGTATAAATATAAGGAAATATAGGGAAATAGGGAAATATAGGGAATTTGAAGATTGTATATAAAATCACACAAGTAAATATAAAGCAATAAGATCCAGCTATGACCGTAGAAGGCAATTCATTTCACCATCATCTATTTATATTTTTGTAATTTGTTGTATGAAATAATTATTTGGTTAAGGCTACAAATTGTTTGGTCAAAACAACTATACATTTAGTAACTATCACTATAAAATTCATTTGATCACTATTCAACCAAACTTTGGTTGATTTTACAAAACATTCCTCTCAGTGTAGAAGAAAATACTGAGATGTATGTTTTTTTGCGTTGTGCAAAGTGATAGATACGATCACGATTGAATTTTAAACGATCAAGTGTATTACAAAGTCTCAAATCATGCAAACCATGAGCTACAAAGTCTTACGAGAACAATTGAACCGAGCTATAAAGAAAGAAGGGAATTGAGAGGCGCAGAGATCACTCCCAGCTGTGCGGAGTCAATTTTTCGGAAATTGCCGCAGCACAGTGTCATCGGAGACGCTAATGTGAGATCTGGATATCAAGAGCGATCGAGCCGCCGAAGAATGAAAGCTCGATCGTATAATCGATCTCAATGAATGGAAATTCGATCAAAGGGGACGATCGGCCATATTGGACGACGAGGAAGGACAGGGTCCTCGCTCGGGAAAATTTTCAAGAACACACGTGGTTCATGTCGCCCCCGGCGCCCCTTCTCTCCCACTTTTTTCGCTCGGATCGCTTTTTATGTACCTCCTCCTTTTTCGGGGCCCTAGGATTTTTTTCTTACCCCTTGGCCGGCCATCTGCCGCTACGGAAGGGGCGGCCAAGATGCAGGATCTATGAGGAGGGGTTAAGCCAGAAAAGAGGAAGAAGGATGCGCACACGGTGAGACGGCAGGCGAGTGATGATCCGCGGTGAAAGAGGAGGATACACTCGAGAGGAAGGAAGACGGATGGAGAACAGAGAGGAGATCGAGGGAACCCATCATCCGGGGGTAATGGCTTAAGGCCCAGTTTAAGATCTCAGCTAGTAGCTCTTTATGTCTGTAGGACGAGATTCACATCTACAAGAATCGATTCGATGACGCCGATGTAGCCTGAGCTAGAAATGATCTACGAGAAGAGTGGCCGGATAGCTAATATTTAAACAATGCTTTATAAAAAGTGTTTCCTATAACACGACTTATACGTAATTCATTTTATTTTCTTTTTTTAAAATGATAATTGTTCAAGAACGAATTCTTTTTTTTCTTTTAAGAACACACTAACACAATCGTATAATTTGTTATGATATAGATTAAATGAAATACAAATTATGCTTTATCAAATCAACTAACAAATTTTTTTAAATTGTTCGTCTACAAATTAATAAAATTATGATTGCTTGTCAGGAGCTGAGTCGACATATGAATAGTCATGAGAAGCTAATTGATATAATAAAGCATTATTTGTATTTCATTTAATCTGTATCATAACAAATTACGTGATTGTGTTAGTGTCTTCTATAAAAAAAATATAAAAAAAGTTCTTGACTGCAACAAAATATATTAAGAAAATTTATATAACAAATCATAATATTTTCATTTATAAAAATTTATTACCACTGAAAGATTGTCTAAAATTGCAATACGATTGAGGATATAGCAAATAAAATCTAAGGTTTAAATATCGAACATGTAAAACTGCACAAATTGCTCTAACCAAAATGTGAACATTTTTTTATGGATTATTAAAGATGATGTGGTAGAACGATCGATAAAAATTCATTACATTTTTATTTATTTGCCCAAACAAGTATCGATCGAATATTTTTTAATACCGCGATATCGATAATTGATCAAACAATTTAGCAAAAGCAATTCGAGTATCACGTGAAACACCTTTACTTGTAAGGGCGCCGTTATCCCGAAGCAGAAACTTTTTTTTAAATCAGTGCTAGGCCAACTGCGGTCCGTTCTCACGAACGAGAGGCGCGATCGTGCGCGCTTTCCCGAAATTTTTCAGCGGCGAGCGCGCCATCGGCTTTTCGTCGATGCACCGTGCGGACATGTGGACTCAGGCTAACAACCTAGCAGTATTTTAGTTTTTTTACTCCCCTCCCGAAAATCGTTTTTTTGCACCTTCCGCTGCTGAGAAGAATCTGTGCCATTCGGGGTACCGTAAGGGTCGTTTCCTCTCTCCCTCCCTCTTTCTCTGTCTAGTGCGTTCCCCTTCTCCCCCTCGTTCCCGCCGTTTTTCTCTCCGTCCACAAGGTGTTTCCGCCCTGGTGTAATTTCGGCGCCCTGACCCCCTCCCCCCCTTTTCCCCGCAGTCTTCATTGGCCCCCAAGAGAACGAAAAGAAAAAATAGCCGGGCACCCTCGATGGAGGCTCCCACCACCCCACGGTGCCCGTTCGCGTCGCGTACACATGTATCGTGATAGAAGAGGAATGCACCTAGAGCAGCACCGGCAGAACGGTGCGTTACCCCCGGGAGGAGCGCAGGATGTTTTTTTCCGGTGTGCCGCGGTGGGCCGTGCGAAAGCCGGCGCGGTGAGAATTTTTTTATGCAAAAATGGACATGGGAAAAAACGGGAGTCCGTGGACCAACATCGGTCGAACGTCGACGTCGCGCGCCAGGTGCGTCGATAAGATGCGCCGGGAGAGTAACCGGAAGTATTTTAATTATTACGTGAGTCTCTTCAACACGAAATGCGAAAACCGTAGGCGTTATGATAATTAGAGAAACAGTTTATAATTTTTAATTATTTTAAACTTAATAAAATAAAGAAATATATAAATTATAAAAATTTGACAGAAATTTCTTTATACATACAAAATTAAACGTAATTTTAAATACATGTGGATCGGAAACAATTAAAAATTTTCTCAATTAAGACGATTTCAGTTTATCATTGTATATAAATATCAATGTCAGTCTTCATCTCTACATAATTGCAATACGTGCACTGAAAAAAAAAGACTGGTTATAACTACCAAATGTATAGTGAAATAGTATCAATTAAATATTTGGTCAATGTAACTAAAAATAATTTTACTTTTCTAAATATTTAGTAACTTATACCAGATTAGATAACACTTACTAAATATTTAGAAAAATAAAATTATTTTTGGTTATATTGACAAAATATTTAATTGATACTATTTCACTATATTTGGTAGTTATAACCAGTCATTTTTCTCAGTGTAAGACAGATCTGAGAAAATAAAAAATCGGAAATAAAACGCGAAATTTAGATTGAGACGGATTTCTAACTGTTCTATTGGATCACATTGATAGACAGCAGTTGTATGGATCTCATTAAATCCTAACAAAGTGGACTAGGTACCAGAATCTAGCGTGACCCACTTTGCCATCTGTGTTGACGGAAATTAGATTACGCTGGAAGTTAAATTAAAATTTTGAGATCTGAGTTCAGCGATCCTGCTGATAATTATAATTCATCTTGCAAATGATTATAACGCGAAAATTCAGCGGAGCATACATATAATACTAGCTGGCAATATGAATCCAAATTTATGCCATGAAATCTGTATATTGAAGATGAAGATGGATTTATCGCCAAGCATCTCAAATAATCTATGAAACTTAATCTCGCGTCTTATAAAAACTTTAGGAGAAGTTTATTGCATTATATTACAATTTATTATCTTTTATTTATTTTACATATAATATTTTTCCCATATTGGTATCTGTTATTTTTTATATATTATATATTCTATTTATTTACTTATGTTCAAACGCTGTTTGGCCTAAAATAATAAATAGAGTTCTTTTTTCTCGTTTGATCTGTCTCTCTCTCTCTTTCTCTCGCTCTCTTTCTTTAGTTCCGTTTATTCTTGCTGATTTAGTGCATCGTTAAATCATCGATGGCGACCGCCCTGTCCTCAGGCGTGGAAAGGTATTCCATGAGAATACGAAATTCTGTACAACGTTAATCATCCGCGATGATCGGACAGGCATCGTCGATGTGCATATCCGATACATATTGATCCAAAAGTTTTCCGCCACACAGGCGAAACTCTCGTCAAAGAAAATAAAGAAGATTTAAGAAAAGATATTCGCTCGCACGTACGATAGAGTTTTCTCACACAGCTTTTTGGCCTGTCAATTTTTCAAACTCTTCATCTTAAAAAATACGTAAAATATATAACGTGTGCATATTTTTATAATTACTGGAATTTTTTGATATCGTTTCTCGAATAAAAAAAGAACTTCTCTACGAAGTCTAGTTTATACCTTATTCTTGAGGTATTCTGAAAATGTTGTATAATAAATATATATTCATATTGTTAAAAATATATTTTCATCGCTGCCTGAACACGTTTTCTAAAAATAATAGCAGTGGTGTAAAAAGATTGTGCAATTTTTTTTTTAAAGCGTATTTAGACGGCAATGAAAATATATTTTTAACAATATGAATATATATTTATAATATTAAAAAAAAGATATATATATATGTGCATATGTAGAGTGTATAGAATTTATTGAGATTAGTGATTAGTTCGATGACCTCCAGACTTCGACGCGAGTTTCGGCACTGAGAGAAATCGTTTGGTGTAGAGTAGTGATCAAATAAATTTTATAGTTACTGGTACCAAAAACTTCATTACATTTAACAAAACTTTTTGTAATTTGTTGTATGAAAATAATTATTTGGTTAAGGCCACAAATTGTTTGGTCAAAACAACTATATATTATATATTTAATAACTATCACTATAAAATTCATTTGATCACTATTCAACCAAACTTTGGTTGATTTTATCAAACATTTCTCTTAGTGCGTGGCGCGGCGCAGTTGACGATTGTCAAAAATTTGCTCGGCGGCTAGTCGGGGCATATCCGGTTACGAGGGCTCTTCCAGAAATATCCCGCGACCGGGAGAAAAACGATAATGCGACGCAGGGTGGCCGATTTTCCGTGCGTGCGTGCCGACGGGGACTTTCCAGGAAAAAATGGGCCGCGCCGCCGTTCCGTACGCGCGTGCACATCTAGAGGACCCGGGGCCAACCCTTGCGACGAGGAAGGTCCAAAACTTTTAAACACCCTTGGCAAGGGGTCCGCGCGCGCGTCCTCCGGTTATATTTGGTAACTGTCTCTTCTCGAGTACAACACATGCCGCAGTGGCGTAGCCACGAATAGATCGCGCGTCCGCGTGGTCAATTGCTTCTTTGAAAATTCTGGTCAAGTCAACAAAGTCCAAGGAGACAAAGAATCACGCATCGCATATGATCGAAACGATGGTACATATATCAGGAAAACTGCAGTTATGATCTATAATCCCTATAAGCGTTATAATATTATTTAATATATTCCTGAAATATTAATCTAATAAAATATTTATCTAATATTATTCCTGAAATATTAATAAAAAATGGTTATACGTATGAATATTATATGAAAAAATAAATAATATTAATTACTTCAATATTTTAAATTATTGGGAATAACTTTTACAAGTAATAAAAATCATGAATATTTTACGCATAATAATTTATATTAATTTTTGATCACAATATTCGTAGAACATTTTCATAATATTCCACGGATATTGAAGTAATAAATATTTTGTACAAAAATAGACATAACAATATTCCCATAATATTAAAAAATATTGAATAATATTCTCGGAACATTATTTTAATTTTTAATAATATTCGTATAATATTCTAGGAATATTGTGTGCTTAGAGATAGCAATTATATATATATATATATAAATTGCTGTTTTTCTAATTTAAATTACGCAACAATAAAACTAAAAATAAGTATCATACAAATTCAACTAAATAATAACAAAATACAAAATATGCGGTAAATTATGAAGTACTTCAATAAAACTCAAGTACAAGTTCATAAAATTTTTAGTTATATAATTATTACGATTTACCCAGGTCCCATTAAACGTAAACATTTTCAAAGGCAGCTGGAAAGACTATATGGTTTCGGATGACCCCTTGACCATCTCCGGTCACCGATACGATTACGAGCGCCGGCGCGCAGTCGCTTTAGGGATCGTTTTGCTTTTATCTCCAGACCTCCTCCTCGTCCCTCTTTCGCGGTGGCATCAAGGGGAGCCGAGGACCGAGTCGCGGGGAACGGGGGAGGAAACGATAAACTCCCACGAAGAGCTGGACGCGGGCAACGGGAGCGCGGCCGAAACCATTGGACCTCCTCCTCGTCGTCGTCTTGGTCGTCGTCGTCTCCGTCTTCGTCGTCGTCGTCGCCGTCGCTGTCGTGGTCGTCGTCGTCGGTGCGTGGCACATGTGCACGTCGCCGAGTCGCCAGACAGATCTTTTTTGTCCCGAAGTAAAAATAATCTTTAAAACCCCGAACAGGATGCGTTGTTAGGGCAGGGATCACGGGTGGGGAGCTGTGAAGGGGGAGGAGAGGAGGATAACGCGCGGGCATCGTCACCAAGATGGTCCACGCAGCCACGGTTTTTTCACCCTTTGGACGGCTCGTCTCCCTGTAACGGGTGTCCGAAATTAACGTCCTGCGACACGGAGGGTCCCTAGCTGGCTCACCCGGCTCGCGCCCAACTCGTTTCTCCGTTTCGAACGTTGCGTTCGACCGCATCTGTCGAAAATTCGGCTTGAATGCCGATGATCTTTGTGACTGGAAGAAGCTGAAAATACCGGAGACTAATCTTCCAATAAAAAATTAAGGATTGAGAAATAGTTATTAAATGTAAAAGTGCTTCCGTATTTTTTTTTATCGAAAAATATTTATTGTATAAACGATTAAGACGAATGAAACTAGAACGGTACTTGTTGTACACTATGGCAAAGAACTGAGCAGAGAAGACGCGACATCTCGCAATTGTGTGCCATTGTGCTATCGCAGATCACCCGGTGGTCGTATCGGCGACACACTTCGGCGGGCGCGTGACGAGTACATTATCGCGGTCTGTTGGTATTGTTTGACTTAACTAGATGAACGCGCCAAGGTACAGGGGCATGTGTCGTCACACGACAAAACCGATTCAGTATGCTCCGGAAAACATAATAGCTCAAGTACAAGTGATACTTTTGCAGAAAATAAATGAATTGAAAGGAGTTGTATATGAGCGTATAGAATTTTGTTCTACAAAATTAAATTTTTAAACCGGTATTCATAGTCATAATTTTCAATTTTTGATTGAAAGAAAAAATGAGTGAATTTATGAATAAATCTGTAATTAATTACGCTTTCAATCAAAGATTGAAAATTATTTACGACTTTGAATACCGACCTTAAACATTGATACTGTTTGATTGATTTTTATACGTATTCTGACTGACATAATTACACTCAGAAAAAAAATTATTAAATTGATTAAATTTTTCAACTTGATTATATTTCTTCAATTTAAATATTTATATATTTAACTCACAAATATATTAAATACTTCAACTTTAATTTAAACATTTATATATTTAACTTAAAGACATAAATATTTGAATACTTGAAATATTTGAAAAAATTTAATCAATTTGAAAATTTTAGTCAAGTTATAACTTTTTTCTCAGTGTAGTAATTGAAGAATTTTTTCTACAATAATTCTGTATACGTGTGTGTGAATGTGTGTGTGTGTGTGTAAATACTAATTAAATATATTATGTAAACGTTATCTACATAACATGTAAATTAATTAACCAGTCAATGTTAGTTAATATGTACAATTTTCTAATAACGCAGTCGTTACAAATTTTAATATTATACATTTTGTAATACTGTTGCGCTTATTACGCGTTTTACTTCTTAAAGCTTTAAATGTCATAATAAAAAAAATTTGATGAATACAGGAGAAAGTTGAATATTTTAGTAATATTTCCGACTTCGAAGTTGGAGAAACTTTAGACATTCATAATTTGTCAAAACTGGACTTTCCATCAATCCCTGTTCGTCTATTTCGTTGCTGGCTACGGAAGGAGCACCTTGTAGGAGGGAACCGTGCTGTCTGCGCGATCTGAAGAAGAATCGCAGAAACACGCGTGAGCCGAGAGGCATAGAGCGCGGAAAAATTCTATGAACTTGCGGTCGTCCGGAATACAGTGGCAGTAATGAATGTGGGAATTTCACACGGGTCAACGGATCGCTGCCTTTTCTAGAGATACGTGCGAGGTGCACTTGGAGTGCATATTCTCTCTCTCTTTCTCTCTCTCTCTCTCTCTCTCTCTCGCGCTGCCTTCCCACCCTCCTTTTCTAATTTTCTCTCTCTCTCTCTCTCTCTCTCCCTCCTTTTGCCAGTGTAAGACGAGTCAAAGTGTATCCTAACGTGTGTGCCCGTAATAAACCGCTTGATAACTTATGCATTCTGAACGGGCGATACTATCTAGCGCTACCGTAAATAAGATATACAAACTGGATGCGGCGCATATAAATTCGCGAGCGCATCGTATAAATGCGCGCGGTCCGCCCGACGCCCGATGCCCGCGAAAGGCACTCGCTAAATTGCGCGTCGGAAACTTTCCTCGCGCGATCTGGATTCGTTAATTCATCCGGTGCAGGCAATCTAACCCGAAGGAGACACTCTCTACCGCTCGTGCTTACACAGTCCGCGTTCGTTCAATGCTCCAAATAAATTACTGCACATGATCGCGCATATATATATGCGATGTATCAGTCTGAAAATGCACCTGTCGTGAAACCAACATATTCGAGTGAATTCCCTTGATTGAGCGTAACGAATTGCTTCTGAAAACTCCTCGTTAAGAAGTCATCGATGGAGAGATCTCGGAACGGAAATGAGAGAAGACAATAGATTCAATAAGCGTTTTATGTGAATGTCGTAAAAAAAATTCGCGGATTAATCTTCGAAACGTTTCGCCGGTCGAAACTTACGCTGTTGATTCGCGTGCCAAGCAATCATTACTCTTCATTGTGAAATCTCGCTATATTTTGCGCTACATACGTTCGGCAATCGCAATAACTAGTTCTCCTGAACGCCGAGATCGGTCGTTTATGCGCGATTAAAACGCTGCCGCAGTGATTATATCGTTTGACGCACAGAAAAATTTGCACCGCGATTCTTACACTGAGAGAAATGTTTGGTAAAATCAATCAAAGTTTGGTTGAATAGTGATCAAATGAATTTTATAGTGATAATTACTAAATATATAGTTGTTTTGACCAAACAATTTGTAGCCTCAACCAAATAATTATTTTCATACAACAAATTACAAAAAGTTTTGTTAAATGTAACAAAGGTTTTGGTACCAGTAACTATAAAATTTATTTGATCACTATTCTACCAAACGATTTCTCTCAGTGTAGTTCGGAAGAATCTCTGACCTCTTTCTATTTAAAAAGGATTATAAAAATACTTGATAGAATTACTCATTAAATCGAAATGTGAGTTTCTTTTGTCTGCAGTCAGGCTTTTCAAAATTAAATCCGTCGCGTCACTATTTTTATATTCTCTCTTGTTCCCTCTTTCTCCCTTTCTGCTCAGGAAAGTTGTAATATCTTATTCTATACAAAATATTATTTTGTTATATTTATCAGTAAACACTTAAGAGATAGTTTGGCGTTAAATGCAGGATTGATGAGGATAATCGAAAAATAGATTTAATTCTCCTTACGAAAACCTTTCTCGCCCTTTCCCAGATTGGCTGGTCGAGATATGCTGGACCGGCCCACGAAACACTGTCCAGGAGGCCCGAGACGCTTAGGACCCCGCAGTACTAGATAATTTTTTGGGGGATTGTTAAAAGTCACTTCAGAGACGCCTCCAGCGAGAAACAGGCCGAGGACAGGCTGCATCTGAAGCCTGGGAAGCATTTTCGGCGCCCTCTCCTCTCCCCTCCTGCTCCTCCACGCCACTCGACTCGAGGAAAGTAGAAAAGACATCGTGCCCTCCCTCACTCGGCGGAAAATTAAAGGGCGCATCCTATCGCGTGGTCCGTTACCACGGACCGGAGATGAGAGAAAGAGAGGCACGATGTCGTGTAATACGTAAGGTACGCGGATGCGCGTACGTATGGCGTAAGCTGTACACGCTTCCTTTGAAACTTCGAACTTCCTATCGCGACCGTCGTGTCTCTTTGTAGACGGATGAACGTCTCGTATCCAGGATAATGCGAGGTTCTTCACCACGTTCGTCTCTTTCCATTCTACCTCTCCTCCTTCCCCCCTCCCCCCTTTCTCTCTCTCTCTCTCCTCCCTCCACCCTCTCTCTTTTCTCTGCTCTCTCCCTACCTCAATTCCGCATCTTATCCCGCTCGCCTGGTCGCAGGATCGAGATCCTCCGGCGGTAATCCCGACGTGGAAAGATCCGCGTCGCGGATATCGATCCCACAAGTAGAATGAGGGGTTTTAGTCGCGGAATAATTAATGTGAGAGAGCAGGTACTTCTGTGTGCTCCTCTCCGCTTTCTCTGTGATTCGACGCTGTGTGTTTACGGCGAGTTCGAGGGACGACGAGCGTGCATCGCACTGCTGGTACGATCGGTCCGTAAATCTGGCTGCGATCCATGCATTTAGCACTATTGCGCATCGCTTGACGCTGTTTTTTTTTTCTTTTTTTTTACAGTACACCGTTTTGTAATAAAGCCGTAACAGTTACTGAACCAGAACTGAACCAATTTTGAATACTATTTGAATTTATTTATTATATCATACATTTATCACTGGATTTTTTTCAATTTTTCTATTTCGCATCATAGAAAGTATGATACATTTTTAAAAAAGTTTAATGAAACAAAAAGATTAACGTTTATCGTAAAAATGTATTATGTATTGTGACAGTACTTTATAATTAAGTTTCGAATCAATGACATTAAAGTATAAATTTTACGCGGAACCTCTGTCCTTCGTGCTTTGATAAGATACAGTTGGATTTGCAACTTCCAAAAAGTCTTCTGTAGTTAGTAAAAGTAACTTGAAGCAATTTGTCACGCGCGCCGGAATTCTGCTACAGAAACTCATCGCGGGTGTAACGAGTGCGGCAACGATCAGCAACCAAAACCTGGCATCGTTCCAAGCAACATTAATACGTTTGGGTATTACTGCGGTAACTTAAACGCCTGGTCAGCATTAATCGCGTCGGCATCACGAAGGCTGCGCACTTATATCGTATTTTCAAACATTTTTTCGTTTGCATTCTTGAATACATATGTGTAGAGTGTTTCGGCGAAAAAGGTTATAAAAGAAGCACGAATAACATATTTGCCAAATTTGTAAGCAGCTTTGCAGAAATTTGAGTCATAACTTAATTAAGACTTTATTTAACATTGTAGATAGCTGCAAGGGTATGAGTAAATTGTCAAATGTCATCCTATCGGAAGTAGATTAAATAAATATAACCCTATAAAAGCGCTACAATATTATTTAATATTAAATAATATTCCTGAAACATTATTTAATATTAATAAAAAGTGGTTACGTCCACTCCTGATAATATTATAGGAATATTACATGAGAAGTAAAAACTATTCATAAACTTTATTACATTTAAAAATTATAATATTTCCAATAATTTTAAAATGTAATAAAGTTTATGAATATTTTATGCATAATAATTCATATTTTATGCCATAGTAATATTCGTAGAACATTTTCATAATATTCCATGGATATTAAAATCATATACCACGAATATTATACAAAGCAGATATATAACATTAATATAATATTCCTATAATATTAAAAATTATATTCTCGAAATAACATTCTCAGAATAAGATGGAAACCAATCGTTAATGAATCACAGCACCAAACGTTTCTTAAACTAGTGTTGTGGATGTAATTAATTCAGTTAGTGCGAACATATTTAAAAAACTTGTCTTTAAATATGCATTTAAAAAACTTGTCTTTAAATACGTATTTAAAAAACTTGACTTTAATATTTAAAAACATTTTGTACGGTTCCATAATTTGTATAAAATTAAATATTATGTGGCGAACTTGTTTTATTAGTCAATACTGGAACGTTAACACAACTTCTTCGCTATGGAGATTTAATTTACATTTAAAATTTCTATATTTAACTTGATGAGGATGGCCCAAAATGGTGCCGAAACCCTGTGATTATTTTATTTGAAAATTTCGAGAGTAAAACTTCACTGATTGAATATTATTTTAATTTTTAATAATATTCGTATAATATTCTATCAAATATATTGTAGTGCTCATAGAGAAAATTCGATAAAAATAAGTAACTTAACAATATTGGGCTCAGAGAATTAAATATATAAAGGTAATGCCACAATCTAGAGTCGACATTGATTGTTCGTATGTAATACATATAATTTTATTATTCAATAAAATTAAATTCGATAAAAATATCTGCCTAATATAATATTTCACACTTGTTTCCCGAGCACCCTGTATGCACAACGCGAATTTTCTCCGCGCCGGATACAGAACCGTTGGGTTCCTTCGCGTCCGTTGAAACGTGCCCGAAAAATCGTATCCGCCGCCGTTCGCGCCACGACGCGGGAAGGAAGGGTTGCGTTTTGGAAAAAGCGCGCCTTCCCCCTACTACCCGGCACATTAGAGATATACCCGCGAGAGAAGACGCGATCTCCCTCTTCGCGGTTATCTCCCGCGCGACAAGGACGACAAACGTCGACGCTGGTATCAGTGAGCGAGAGAAGAGAGAGAGAGAGAGAGAGTGTGAGAGAGAGGAGCGGATCTGGATGCCCGGCGATAAACGAGGAGAGACGAGCGCGCGGGCGTGTGTATGTAGAGCCGTAGGTGTACAACGCGCGGCTACGACTCGCGGCTCGCGAGTGGAAGGGAGAGAGAGCGAAAGCGAAGGAGAGAGGAACGGCGGGGGGTGGGGGTGAGGAGAGGTGTAGAAAGGGAGCGCGCGACGTGAGGAGAGAAGAGGGGGAGAGAGCGCGAGAGAGCGGGAGAGAGAGATAGAGAGAGAGGGAGAAAGAGAGGAAGAGCGTTACCCCCACCACGGGGGGTGAAAACTACCCCGAGAGCGCGT